>JANTCA010035309.1:22636-42551 GCA_024741275.1 Chironex yamaguchii
CTACCTTTCCTTTTTGAGCTCTTTAGCTCAGTGGGAAAGGTATCAGATTTGGAGCCGTGAGTCCCTGTTTCGATGCTTCGGTGGTCAAAATCATAACTTAACTTCTGTTTATTATACAAGGCCTTCCTGTCTTGCTCTTTATGGGAAGGGTAGTAGGCACAAACGCATGTCGCTTGTACACCGATAGATGCACACTCGTAGACGATAGACGTTGAATAATTAATAGTATCTCTACCTTTCCTTTTTGAGCTCTTTAGCTCAGTGGGAAAGGTATCAGATTTGGAGCCGTGAGTCCCTGTTTCGATGCTCTGGTGGTCAAAATCATAACTTAACTTCTGTTTACTGCCATGGGACACTTTATTATGACAGTGACGCATTCGTCTGTAGATTCATAGCAACAGTTAAGTCTGGTAACTTGTGAAAATAAAGCACCTGTTTTGGAATAACTCTCAAGCGTATTAATTCTTCTGTGATGTAGGTTCTGAAATATTTCATTTATTCCATGAATGGAGAATGAAAGACTCTGCATTTTTGCCTTAACCTATCGTAAATAGGGCATATTTGCAAGCGTGTTTGTCGTTTTAATGACAAAGCAGGGAAACCTTGATAACAAGGAGAACTCCAATAGGGATGGAAACAGGGAGAAAATTCTATCTTGTGTTCTTAATTTCTTTAAAGTGACAGCTGCTGGTCACTTCTTTCATAGAATACGTTACGTTTAGACGTACTTTAGACACAGGGGAAAGTGTCAAACTAACTGCAAAACATTGTTTCTCCTAATTAGCCCCACAACAAGGGGTAATTTCAAACACATTTGGAAGTAGAATTGTTCCTTTTTCTTTTGAAATTCTGCGGGTGACATTGCGCCTCCTATCGCTCATGAAGATCCTTCCATTGTCATTATTGCTGAGATGCTGTGCGTATCACAGTTGGAATGATGATTACGGTGATACGTCGTATAAGTATGCATAAAACACCAGGCAGGAGGAAATTCCAAATGGAACATCACAATCTGGGTGCATTGTACGCTTTGTTTCCAAAATGTCTGTGCTTGACATAAAATATTATGATCGAGGAGAAAGTCCGGCGAGTGAAAGGAACATTCATTGTTTTGTCACCTTAACTCGTTTGAGGTATGATGTACGTCCTGGATAGACAATGTGAGCAATCTTTGAATTTGGGTGTAATGTTTGAGCAGATTACGAAAACCAAACCCTGGCTTTAGTTGGGTACATAGCCACGACCTCAAAAGTTTGAGCAGATGTTCTTATTACTGCATTATCGAGACGTTGTTTCTCGAAAGTGAAGTTTATAATGTTTTAATGGTTATCACGCCAGTTTTCAGCGGATACCAAATCACAAGGTACGCGCTATGATTGATGGAGGGTTTTTCGACAAGCCCATAACTGAAGATATTAGTTCAATGACAGCTATAAGAGCCAGGTATGTTTATTATGTAGGACAAAAGATCAACATAAGATTACATTATGACGACTTCGATTGGCATGCACGAATATATGTTTATGCACTTACAAATCATAGGTGTGATAATAAAATTACCTTGAAATTAAAGGAACTTTACCCAGCAGTTGAAGAGGTTTTTTAGCTCCTAACCAGAAATTACTGAATGTATTGCAATCGGAATGTGAAACTTATGAGACCTCTTCAGTTTGTCTTTGAGTCAATTGTTCGATGAAAAATCAAAACGGAAATTAATCATCATTATCGAAACTAATGAGGCAGCCTACTCCAGGCTTTTTGAATAATTTGTTCAAATACTGTACTGATAACGATAGAAGGTCAAGAAAATATTTTAGCAAGCAGGCAAATTTTACCGTTTAGGAAAAGCACGATCTTTTTAATAACATGAGACATGGCTTGACACTCGAGCATCATCATCAAAAACTATAAAATAATTATGATTTACCTGCCAGATGAGTGTCGGGGTTTATAGCAAAATAGGACAAATTTTTATATTTCTTGTCAAATGTATCGCTTGCCTGCTTCTTCTAAACATCATTTGTTCGACTTTTGACTGGTACAATCTTTGTTCTCTACAGAGCAATTACGTCTGATTAAAGTTTTCTTCGATGTAAAACGGTTGGTAGTGATGATCAGTAAATGCATTCCGCAATAAACTACTTGATGCAGGATGTGGCTATGTGAAAGGTGCGTTAGTTCAAGAGAGGGTCAGAAACAGTGAACTTACGTAAAGGAACAGGTTTAAATTTGTGATGATCACATGCCTTGTGAGCTAGTGTCTCATACCTAGGCCAGCGTACACAATTTTTTGCCTGTTGAGTTAAAGAATTCGACAGAAAGTGTCGTAAGATTAATGATCATTCACCTTGGATTATCTTCTGGTATAAGTATGCCTCTCTGTAGTAGCATAAACGCGTGCAAATGGCAAGTTTTTTGTGTGAAGATATCTAATAATAGCTATTTATGTTAGTGTCAGAGAGATCGACATGGTAGACTTACGTATAGAACAAAAGTGAGACTACCGCCGATGTGATTTGCTAAGCAGGGTAATGTTTGCGGATGTCCTTCATGTTGGGGTCACATGGTCAGATGGAAGCGTATTCTTCTTAGCAGCAAAAGAAGTTTTGATATCAGAGCTTGGCAGTTTTTAAACACACAACTTATTTTAAGTTTAGAGGTATTACTCTCATTTCTTTCCGGGTTAGAATTTTAAAGTGATGTTGCTTTTGATCATGGTCGGACATAAAGAACCCTTTTAAACAAAAAAGAGGATTAATTATAATACGACCAAGACGCGATATGGATTCGACGATCAAATCTGATTAAGGTGTTGTCATTCTTGGCATTGGGTAAACTGTTCCGAATGTAGATGGCCTGTCAATGACAACATGTTTAAAGCGGAGTATGTAACGATCCTAGAGCATACTTAGTCGATTTTAATCTGCTTTTGTCAATAAATTGCGACAATAAATTGGTTCCTTATTTATTTTTAGTGAAATAAAAATTGCCTCCGTCAAGGAGGTCATGTTTTCGACGGCATTAGTTTGTCTCTCAGCAACATTAATAGTAAAATTCTAAACGGATTTTAAAGTAATGTTTAGACGAAATCTGAGAAGTCTCAATTATCAAAGAGTTAGCATTATTACAATTATGATTAATTATTAATGATTATATTTATGATTAATTGAAATAGATCCTTTTGTTTAATAAAACTGCTTACTATGTCCTTCCCAAAGTGTTAGCAAATATGTGTTATCTCATGTAAGGTCAAAAAGTGTGTTAAGTTATTTGATGCGGAATTCAATTTCAAATCTATCAAAAAACCCATGTTATACCAAATAGATAAAGGTTTAAAGAGACAAAACTCCAAGATCGAAGTATTCCATATTTAAGTCGCTTGTTTTTTTTATGGTTGATCATATTATTCTCTGAGTCATTCCTATTTGCTTTGAGTCGACAGGCTAGACAAATTACGCTGTGTCTTGTTCATAACAATGTCCCTTACCCTTCTTTATCGTTAAAATCCTCACGTCCACTAGAATTTTTCTTGCAGTCCAAACTGTTATGTATAAGAAAATTCCAATCCGACCTAAAAAGCCACCAGATTAATTGACGAAACAAATAGATTGTTCATGTGAAAGTGACATTTCCCAAGGCATTTCTTAATCAGTATCGACAGCTGTTTCCTGAATATTTGCCAGACATTTCGTGTGTTATTCATTCTTATGCTTTTACCCAAGAAAATAACAAGGTACTTTCCTGTGCTTGTGAACAATAGGAAATTTATCCTCATTTTGCTCAGCATCTCCTTGTTCAAGGGAAGAGGACCTAGGAATTGTAAATAAAACTAGGCACATCAATTCAAGTCATGGGCGGTTTTTTTAAGCATTCCTTTTTTAATGATAATTCATTATACTTAGCCGTACTATGCTCCAAGTGTCAGTGGCATATAATTTATTTTGTAAACAACAGGAAAGAATGATATCACTTACATTTGTAAAAACTAAGCAAGTGCCACATAAGTTTTAAGGCCTAGCTATAAAACTGCTACTTGCTCTATTTTCGTATTGTTAAAATTTTTTCTTCAGACAAGGTATTCTTTGCTCACAAATTTTAGTCTTTCCTAACACAGTTAATATTGTAAGCTTCATTGTAAGCTACGGTTCGAAAGACTTTTCATGTACCATTAGGCTCTTCTTGTTTGTTTACTTTCCACGTCATTTTTTAAAAGAGATTTTCAAATGATCCAGTATCAAACTTTCTGAAGTATCCGATAATGTCACTCCTCAAACGTTCCTAAGAAATATTTACAAAACTTGAAAAGACCTTGAAAAGAGCTAGTGGTTTTCTTGAACACCAATAAGTTAATTATCTGGTGTTTTTTATCCTTTGGTAGTAAAAGGGGTCAGGAAACCTGCTTAGAAAACTAAACATATGGGAACAGAAGGCGCTTACTCACAAAACTTTGAAGAATGCACAATGGTTGCTCGTGTGCATGACCTTAGAACAGATTTGAAAAGTTTTCTTAGCAGTTTCCAACCCAACTTATTACTGACCTCTCTCAACTTTATGATGTAGCGAGGACTTCTTTCTTATAAACCAATTTCTTTCCAAATACTGTATGTATATATTTTCTTATTACTATTTTTTTTCTTTGTACAGATGTGCAGTGCGGTGCTAGTCTTCAAAACACCGAAGGGAATTTAGAATCACCTAATTTTCCGTTTCATTATCCAAATAACATTGAGTGTGTGTGGTCAATCACTGTCCCAAGCAAATTTGCAGAAGTACAGCTTCACTTTAAGAAATTCAACGTTGAAAATCCCCGATGGGCAAAATTCTGTTTTAGGGACTATGTAGATGTATTTCAATATGTTGATGGACATCGAGAGTTGGCAGGTAGATATTGTGGGAAAAGAGGAGCCTTTAACGTCACTGCTACTAGTAACCGCATTGACGTCAGATTTAAAACGAATCGCTTTAAATCCAGGAAAGGATTTAGTTTAACATGGACGGCATCCAAAGGTAAGTGCCAAATTTTTTCAGTTACTGTTGACAAACACGTAACCACTTAAACTCGTATTTCAGACTGATCACGTAGTTTGGTGAAAATACAGTTGTTATCAAAGCTACATCCACATTACGTCTCATCTACACCTTATTCTAACGTGGTTTCTGAGAGGGCAAAAATCAAGCCGTTTTACATAGAAGGAATTTATTGTCCCACTCCAGCTGTGTGACAACTTCTGTTTCGTTATTTTCACTTTTATAGTCTGTTTATTTTGCATTATCATTATCTCTTTTTTCTTTCTTAGCCAATTTTGAACCCTAACACTATAAATTCAGTATTGTCATCGGTTTCCATATTCCAACGAATCTATATGACCTGTGTCAAATGAAAATTACTCATTGTCACCTGATTACTTAAAGCGGTTTAATTAGAATTTGGTTTAATTAGAGGAAAAAGTGTTTTTGGTAAAATGTTTTGCTGCATGTGCGCCTTTGCGAGAGCAAATGGGTATAGGGGTGAAGTTAGGGTATTTTATGATCACAGTATCCTGTACTTGATCTATTTACTGATACTTTCGTTCGTATTGTGCGTTGTCAGATTCTGACATTGACTGTCACAGCCTTGTACAATGTTTTGTTTTCCACCATTCGAATAATGTCCACACCTCTTCACATCTTATGCCGGGTGTACTGATATGTATTCCCGGCATAACAGAGAGCGGGTGGGTTACTTTACTCGCCAATAACGGAGAAATCTTCAGCTACAAGATCTTAAAAACGGTGAACAGCGTCCAAAATTTGAATTTCATGGGTAATGGATTTCATGAAATAAGGTTTGAAACACCCAAGAAGTCGGATTTTACTCCATTATACTAGTGAAGAAGGAAGAGGAGAAGTTACAGGAGACTCTGGTAATTGTATAAGGAATTGTATTGACCATGGATAAGATGGTTCAAGTTCATCAACAATTTAGTTTCATTAGAAGTGTTTGAATATTTCAATACGAGTTGTGTGAACATTCATTACTGCATCATGGAAGCTTTCCAATCAAATTATTCCGTTTAAGTGGCAAAAGTGAGTTGTTTGAAGACGGAATTTTGACATTTCTGTCATAGAGAGCGTGGTAAATTCAGAAAAAATCATTGTGTCCAAATTTATATCACGTTTTATAGATTTATACTAAGATATTCTCCATTTTTGTTTTTAATTTCAAGGATGCGGTGGAATGCAACATGGTGATCATGGATTGATTAAGTCCAAAGACTTCTCGACTGCTGGTCCGACATTTTGTAAATGGATGATTAAGGTTCCTCCCTCATACGGAAGCATAGAAATAAAAATAAAGAAAATAAAACTTGTCAAGTATATCAGAGACTGCAGGTAATGCATCTCTAAAACTAGATGATTAACTTAATTTTGGTTTTATGTTTGCGGAAATTGTGTTTATCTAGGTATGCATGAATAAAGATTGAAATTGTTTGCAGCTGAAAAGAACTGAGTTAATAAAATATTGCCTCATCGCATTTTGTATTGTGAACTTTTGGTTTATCGATCTTAAGCTGATTGTAGATAGTTTTCAAATGCAAAATATTCATCACATGCTCTTAAAACTTAAAGGACAAGTGCTTTTCGCAGTCTGGTCCATAATTCAAATATATATACTCTGCTAATGACTATGTGAGTCCACTGCCTAGAATGGAATGTCTATCTTGAAATGAACAAGTAGTATTGTATCGAATTATTTACATACCCTGTTCATGCTCTATTAACCGTGCTATCAAACCATGTATATGAAAAGAGTAACCATGATCTTGACACTTGCTTAAATACGTCATCTGTTAGTGTGCTTTGCATCTACCTCAACACAGAAGCTGGCTTCTCGTTGAAATGACAAGTAAATCTCACATTTTCATCGTCTTAGAGAAAAGTGTTAGTCGACCCCCCGGTCAAGTTAGTTTGCCTTTCCGCAGTTTTTACGAGGACTTGGATGACACTTTTTCACATAATAATGTCAAAGCATCGGTGCTACATGTTGGGACAGAAATGTTTACAACCAAAATAAGTCATGAGTATAAATAAAAGCGTATATTTTCCATACATCTTCATTATTATAAGGACGTCAAAAAACTATTCTCGGGGACGTAAAGGAATTCACTGAATACGTATTGTTTTCCTGTACAAATGACTACATGGCCAATAAAGTAAAATTGTTTAAGTACACCCTGATTGGCAAACGACTTTTGGTCTATCGGTCATGACAGGCGTGCTTTTGTCTCCTATTTTTGAATATTGATCCTCTCAATTTGCCTAGAACTATTTTTGACAAATAATTAAATTAACATAGCTTTTACCTACGTTTACCAGGAATTTGGTATCCCTTCATATACTGAATGCCAGTTAAACTTGTACTGATTATGGCCAGTGCATTTAAAGATAGTGGTTGTTATTTTCATCGCTTACTTTTACCAAGTGACAACTTCATGAACATCTTTCTCCTGTCTTTTTATGACTTTTCAATAACTTCCTTGCTCCATTTTTCGAGGTCTTAATCGTTACTTGTTGAGGTTGAGAAACGAAAATATGTTACCAGCTTCTCAAATGGTTCCAAATTTTTGTTGTTTTTTTTCAGAAAACAATATTTGTCTATTAAAGATGCAAATAAGGTTGAACTTGCGAGGTACTGTGAAAAAACGCAACCAACAACTTTAGTAATCAATGGAAACGAGGCAACAATCACAGCGAAATGTAAAGATGGCAGCCATTTTAAGTTCGAAGCAGAATGGCAGGCTTACAGACAGAAAATTGATAGTATGTAATGTTATAATTTTCAATATTTGAATTGTAATACTTGTACATACAACTGTCTTAACAACACAATCACAGAGACATTTTGGTTGAAGTTACCTTAACAGAGTAAACCTAGAGGACCCTATATGAAAATTGATTTAAGCTGAAGAGCGTAAAATAAATGCGTACGATAAAGCTTCCAAGTATGCTCCAACGACAAGTACATTATGATGCCGATTAAATGAAGGGAAGTTGCTAATTATTCAGACTTTTCCAATTTCCTTTTTTGCGTCCTTTGATGTTTGCGGCATTAAAATTGCATTTTTAAACATTTAAGAAAATGTCTGAGTTTATGGCCAGACTAAATTGGACTAAGTTGGACTTGACAGAAAAAAATCATTAGATGATGAAAATGAAGACCATGCTAAATTTAATGCTGTAGAAAATTACACTAGTCAGAGTATGGCCCATTAATTTATCATAAACATGCAAGGTTTGTGGTAACCATCGTGGTATGGAATGCGTGTTTTGTCCATTTTGGTACGTAACAAAATGGCAAGTGTAAAGTCAACGAAGGCCTTCATAACGTACAACAAGTTACGCCAATGTCTCTAACTCATTTCCAGACAAAAGTTTGACATGGAGATTTATAGTTTGAAAAAGAATCCCTATGAAAATCTGTGTAAAAATCCGTATAAGAATTTGTTTTCTATCATATCAGTACTTATACAAACTGCAATTGTTAATGACGAGTTCTATTGAGAGCTGAAAGGGACGCAAAGTAGAGTGAGGCATGCTTGGAGCAACAGGTCAAAACGAGGAACTCAGAATAGGTACGGAACCGTATCAAAGAATACTAGGTTTGCTGACTTCAACCAGCTACTGCTGCAAGTACATGCCTAAGTATTAATTGGGCCGGAAGAATGACTACCAAAGCGGACTCGGCCATTATAGCTAAAGGTATGAATATAGATTGAAAATGAAGAGCTAGTAACAGTGCTTGTTTTGCGATCGTGGGTATTACTTTTGATTCGTGAGCTTATCTTATTGCAGGGAACCACCAAACAATGGTTGCCATGATAAGATAACATAGGTGCAGTGTTTAGTAAGTAAACGAAACATAAGTATATAGTTTGCAATGGAGTATGTTTATTTAAAAAGTAAGTTAAGGCTAATCCTTAGCAAATACTAGTTCACCACATTTTCATCTAGTTTTATTTACCCACTGCATGAATGACATCTGTTAACATTAAAATATAAAATGGTTCCACCGTTTTAAAAATAATGCGATGCATTCTCAAATTTTCAACTTACAAAGCTGTAGTCGTTTAACAGTATCAGAGGTGGAAAAATAATGAAGCTATGACTGCAACAAACTATCAATAATCAAGCTAACAATTAATTAATTTGCGAATCATTGGCAGTTAATAATTAGACGATTTACAGTGGTGGTATTTGTGTGTTTTCATTACCTGATGAAAGAACAAAACTAAGATAACTGAATTAATTTTTATGTTAAGCTTAGTCGGACGAGAAGTTGCCCCTTTAATTAACACATCACACAAGTTCTACTCTTTTTGATACTAAGAATGAAACAAAGAACATCCTTTACACACTACACGTTACGAACATCTACAGCACTTTTTTTGTAGACAGCACGACTGAGTCAATGAAACAACACACTATATATAGTCTAGTAAGAAACCTCGTTCTCACACTAATCTCGTAATCATAATATAACTGAATAAAATAGTCGTAAATGGGATATTTTAACATGTCTGTAAATGTGTGTCATTCTTGACAAAATCGTTAAGGTCGTGCTTAAGAGCAGTTGACTTTTGTCCAAGGTATTTGTTGCTTACTTCAATTTTTTTGATTTAAGTTTTTGAGACATTAAATCAACTGCAATCTGTTTATTTTTAGAGACAACATGTGGTGTGGCTCATGTTCAGAAGAACAGCCGAAGAAAGAGGCGTTTAGTGGGTGGATCAAAAGTACTTGATGGCAGTTGGCCCTGGATGGCAAGGGTATGTGTGCTAATGAATGCTTTTATAAAAAACTCAACCGTCTACGTATTCCTCACTTCCAATTCTCGTCATGTTTGAAAGATTAATGCCAGTAAAAAAATGTATTTCAGTTGGTGAATTGTATCCTGTATACGAAGTGTGTACGGTGGATAACCCACATTGGTATGCTACAAATGCAAGTCATGACGTTTAATCTCATACAATAAAAGTCGATAGAGATTCGTCATGTTGAACACTCAGTTTTATAACAAATTTAGGAATAATACAGTCACTGTTATTGTTGGCGATTTGCCTGTATGTGAAAGAAATTCGCAAAATGTCAATTGTGTACTAGCTCCCTGTGGATTTTGTTGTTCGAAGCGCGTGGCGCTTTTCCGTCAACCTTTTCCTACAGCGACAATAATTGTACCAGCTAGACCATCGTTACTTTGTCAAATCCTGGCTTATCGTCTACCGTTTCTTTCATTTACTTGACAAGGTGCCTTATTTGCTAAAACAATTGTTTCTAGGTATTCACGATTGATTAGAGCCATAACTAGAAGCATTGGGAGAGAGCAATCCTCCGCCAAGCCAATATGATTATGCAAGCAACACGGATTTTTCCCACAAGTATTTCCTTGCTAGTCACTTTGATGAACATATCATTACCAAATATGCTAACTGGGTTATCCCTCACTAGCACTGTGAAGGTTTCAGTACCGCCAAAGTGAACCAGAATCCAGGACTTCATTTTGATCTTCCTCAAAAACTAATCATTTTTTCCTGAAAATTTCTTCAAAATCAATCCATAAGTTTTTGAGTTATCCTGCTAATGAACAGACAGGCAGACAGCAGACGCTGTCTGGAGGCTAATTAGAACCTATTCCGAGTTTAAATTCCCATCATGACCAGAAAAAATTATTGAAGAGCGAGTGTGTGGGAACCTAGTCTAAGAAGAGCTCCCTTCTTAGCTCTACTCGTTAACACCATGGTATGGGAATCAGCTAGTGACAAAATAAGTATATTCTAAAAGAAAGAAATTCTTCGCTTCATTCCGGGTGTAGAGTAAAACACTGACTGCTGTTTTTTACACTTTTACAATGTGTTAGGTTTTAAAAGATTGATTTGCAGTAGTGTCTAATTCACAGTGCTTAGAATAACCAATTATATTACAGGTCATAGTAAGCTACCTTTATTCACACACTGTTTACTGGTTTATAACCTGCAGAGCACAAAGTTTGATACTTTGGTTTTAATTCTCTATTTTCTTCTCATTTACCAGGTGAGAACTCTGCTGGTACGAGGGAGATTTCGTTTTCACCAAGTTATCTGTGGGGGAGCCCTTATCTCCTCAAGATTTGTTATTACTGCAGCACATTGTGTTGATTTTAATGATCATATCTTCCGACAAGATGTGATGCTTGGGGCAACGTCGATTTACGATACATCGGTATCGTATATCAATATTCGAAGGATTGTCACATATCCTGACTATGAAGGGGGAGTTAAACATGATTTAGCTTTAATTGAACTTGATCGAGAAGTAAATTTAAACTACAAAATCAAACCAGTGTGTCTACCATCGCTTCATCATCCTGTCCAGCCTTTGGAGTATTGGCAAAAGCGCTCATGCTGGTTGTCAGGTTGGGGACGAGTAGGAGCAAATGGACCGTCCTCGGAGTATTTACAGATGATTGATGTTATGATTTGGACAGATTGTTTACGCTCTCCAATGAATTTTTGTGGTCTTTATGGAAGTGCTCAGCAAGGGACATGCAAGGGGGACTCAGGTAGCCCATTGATTTGCTTGGATGAAACAGATAATCGATTTTACATAGCTGGGATTTTAACACATGGTCCAACACAATGCGGTTCTCGCTACGATGCTTACGTCAATGCTGGGTATTATTCTTCATGGATACAGGGGGTTATGTCAAATTTTACACAAGTTGGGAGTCTTAACAGTAATGACATAAACTATTAAAAAAGGATATCTAGTCTACAGTTCTTGTACAGTTTTATATTTCATCTACACATTGAAAGGCCACGAGATGTCTTATTTCCTGGCCCAATTTGTTTTTATTACACACCAGAAACACGTCCAGTTAGTTTTATAACACTTAGCAAAGATGTATTTATTCAATAATATAGAACATATTTAAAGAGCAGATGGTGTCGTTCGTATTTGTGACTTTTTATTTCATCTTCTGACGTTATACCTTGTGATTTGCCATCAACGAGATAAGCAAAACTAATCAGATGGTTGTACTGGTAAGAGCCATAGCGGGCAGGGGTAAGGGTTTAGAAGGGGACAGATGCCCCAACAAAGAGGAACGAAAGCTCCACAATCTAAAAGGATGAAACGATTTAATCTTTTCTAACTTGCCCATTACTCTAAAGCAGAAGAGGTGCCTCTTTCAAGTCGCTCTCCCTCCCCACTTAGAACCCATTAACATCCATCGACAAGCCTCTTACAACCCTGCAACCGCTTTGGTTGAAAGTTCTATGACAGAACTATACAGAAGAAAAGAGTAACTGGACAAGTTAAACACAAATATAGACGCGTTGTCATGTCACAGTAATTAACAGCCAAATAGGGGTCTTTGTAACCAAGAACAAAAAGAATATTTCTAAAATTAGACCGTCTTGATCGTCTTGTTATAAATTGCTAAAAGTTTACGAGATTACATCATTCTTGAATTTGCTGGGATAAACACGTTTCTAATTCCAGATAAAGGTAGACAGGGTGGTCTTGTGTAATAGAAAATCTAAACTGAGACGAAAAGAATGGGGCATGAAAGGACGTATACTTATGACTGCGACCACCGAAGCTGGTCATTACAGCAGAAAAGGCGTCGGATTTGCATTCATGAGACCTTGGCTCGACTCTCTTGTGGCCACTATCAAAAGTTTGCTTCTGTTTATTTCGTATCCTTTCTATCCTGGCTTAGATTTTTCCTGTCGAAGAAGAAACAACTTTTTCACAGTTTTGGATACACGTTGCAGCCAAACAAGGGATCATAATCCTGTTTGGTTTTGATAACATTTTGTTGCTGCGTTTGCATGCACTGTACTTGGAGGTGATGATCCTCACCATCTCTTGTCGCTTTAACTTTGCGTCTTATTGTTGGCATTGTTGTTCACTTCTCTAAACTAATTGTAGGAACAGGAGGATAATACAAGACAGCATATGCAAAGAAAATGTTCCGTGGTTAGGGTATGTTGTGTCCTGGATGCCGTACAGAAGGCTCAACGACGCGAAGTAAGCGGAAAGGAATTTGTGAGGCAACACTCAATCTGAAGAAGTCACTGAACTTAATTGATCTGCAACAAGAACTTATATTTACTGGCTATTTACAAGAAGGGTGTGATATATATTGTGTTAGAAGGGAAACCACATTGTCCAAACTTCGTAGTCGGAACTACACGATCGGGTTTGTATTTGTTCCATAGTGTCTGTTCACACGTTTATGTGACATAACAACCTTCCCCTCCTTAAAATAACGATTCTGCTAAACGTAAAAGTCTAATGCAATAAAAAAATTCTGCTCTACATATAGTGATATTTCTGCCACTTTGGGGCCGTGGGGCCGTAGTGGGGAGATCAGCTTCCTGGTAGACGAGTGTGTTAGGTTCATCAACAGGTGCACGAATTGCATAATTGTAGGTGGTGGCCACCTCGGTACACTCGTCTTTCTCTTAAGGTTACGAGGGTGCTGGGCAACTCACCAACTTCCTCAGGTGCCAACGTCGCCCATCTTCTAACTCATAGTCGTAAGTGCCAATTTTCCGGACAATTTTTGATGCTTAATGTATTTTGAACCCAATTTGCTGGACGACCCTTTTGGTAACATAATCCCCAATGGAAAAATCGTGAAATGTCGAATTTTAGAACCGTTTTTTCCTCCTGGGGACATGGGTCGATATAGTCACTTGTCACCTGCGAAAATGTCACATCGTTGTCCATAGTGGATAAGGACGTCAGGTTAGTCCTCGTTTTCCTACCGTACATTAGTTCTGACGGACTCTTTCCGGTAGCACTATGTGGGGTAGAGTGGTACATCATTTGGAACTGGAAAAGAGCATCGTGCCATTTTCCTGGGTCTTTTCAAGGGACAGACAAAGACAGATGTTTCTTTATTTCCTGATTGATCCGCTCACAAACGACATTGCCTTGGGAGTAACAGCACGATGAATTTTTCTGATGAAAGGAAAACTTGGCAAGGAAGTTACGAAACTCGGTTGAAGTAAACTGGCTACCATTGTCCGTAGTCAAGCTAAAACAGGAGAGCTAAAACTGGATTACGGTAGTACTTTTGACTTCTTGGCAAGGGAAAACTTCAACGAACTTAGTAGAGCAATCTATAAGTACAATTAGGTAGTGAAATTTGCGTGGGGCATTCATAATATGGCCCTGAATGTCTACACTCAGAGGGGTCCATGGTGTGTCTTGGTAACGAACACCCTTGTAGCTTGGGGAGCCATGCCCTCGTGACAGGTGAGTAACTCCCTTATCTGACTGACTACAAACTAAACAGAACTTAATAAATGTGGCACAGGAATCATTTGCGCCAGGCCACCAAGCATTTTCCTGCAACCGACACTTGGTTTTGAAAATACCTTCATGGCTCTGATGTGCTAGCTGCAATACTTGATCCTGGAAACAGGCGGGAATGACGACAGGATCATTCCACCAAACAATAACAACCACGCACGACAGCTCATCTCGAATACCCAAGTGAGTACTCTGGGGTTGTGGTGAGCGATGCACAGGCCAACCATACTGCATGTGATGTGAAACGGTTTGCATGACGTCATCTTCATGTGTGGCAGAGATGATATCCTCACGTGATCATCAAAACTTTCTGAAATAGCAGCAATGACATCTATGTCCTCTTCAGACGGGGAGAGAGATTCTCGTGCTGCCGTGAAGTGGGATAGTAAATCAGGGAGACGTTTGTCTTGACCAGGGATATATTCAACAGTAAAGTCATTACGGAGCAGCCTCAACAGCCATAGGGGAACTGATTCTATCGAAACCTTTGGAGTTTAACAATGCCTCAAGAACTCGGTGGACACTCAATACGAAGAAGTCACTGAACTTAATTGATCTTGAAGCACGAACATACATTTACTGATTATATACAAGAAGGATGTGATATATAAAGTGTTAGAAGGGAAACCACAGTGTCTAAACTTTGTGATCGGAACTACATGCTCTAGGTTGTATTGTACCATAGTGCCTATGCCTATGCCGATGTCGGACATAACGGTGTATCAACGCTGGCCCTAATTCAGGACGTTGTTGTGGCCATCTGCAATTTGAATTGTTGGCATTTTGTTTTGTTATTTTGTAGGAAATATCACATGAAATCACTTTTTACACACGATAAGGCATAGTGAAAAGTTTCGTCGTCTGCATATTATGCAAGTTATGAAATACAACAGCAACAAACTAAAATAAAAAGGCAAGAAATGTTAAACGCAATGCAGGGGCTTTTTATCGGTTGAAAATCGGAATTGAGATAAAACAGTGCCGTAGCCACAAATTTTCTCTTAGGGGGGCCAGGGATGGAAATGAAAAATTATACTACTATAATGTTATAAAGATTTTCAGGCAGTTAAGTGACATAAAACACTTAGGAATTGAAATTTGATTTGAATTTTGAACAAGAAGTAAAAGATATAATGGATACAAAATATCTTACGAAACGTTTATGTAAAATAGTTGGGTTTATGTCCTACCTCGCTCCGAAGCACAATTACAGTTTTTGAGCTATAGTTCTCGGCGTAGAGGAGTGAAAGTAAACAAATCGTAAGTCACACTTTAAAATCAAAATTATATTTATGCAGGAAAAGAGCAAAGAGATCGTATCTAAGAGAAGAAAAAAAATAAAATAAAATAAAAAAGATTAATGAACGAAACATAAAATCAGAGAAATCAAAACAAATGCCACTGTATTGATACTCTTTATCTTCTATCAATTCATTTAATTCTTTTCTTTTTTATTTATTATTAACAACTGTTTTTACAAAAAAAATGTGCTTGTAACTTATGGGGGTCCTGCCCACCCCACACCCCCGTGGCTACAGCACTGTAGAAGCATAGGAGATGAAAAGGATGTAAAGGATCGCCTTGAAAATTTGTGACATTGTCCTTAAAACATACTTAAAAGCTATTTTGTCTGAACCGCTTATATAGATAAAGGAAGATATAGATATTTGATAACCTTTTTTGTATGAAACATGGATCGAAACTAGCCAATGATAAAAAATAAAGAAAAAAGATAAAAATTAAAATGTTTTGGAGGCTGTTTATATTTACGAGCATAAACAAGAGGCATCTGTTGTTTCACTACAACTGTTCAACTAGTTTTCGGCTATATATCAACTCACCTATCTTGTGGAATATATTCTTAGTATTTTGCTCTGTGTTTTTCCTTGTCCGGTTGAACGTTCGTTTCTTCAAATTGTTCAATTTCGATCCACACCCACAGTATAGATTTACGCCCTGTCGTCCTCAACCGTGTTCTGATTTTCGTGTCAGAAGAAAAGCTTCTTGCAGCATACTCGTTATCGAGCGTAGCTGATTCCCATGCCAGGGTTAGGCAGTTTTACTAGCAAGTGAGCTCTGTATGAGAAAAGGCTCCGGTTTCCTTCTCTCACCGATGATATTTTGTTTCATGGTGACGCGGATTGGAACTCGCAACCACTGGCTTGCAAGGTCGTCTTCTAGTCCACTACATTACGACGGCTTTTTAGATGAGTTTGATTAGTTGCAACAGTCTAGGAGTTATGATTGTGACCGCTTGAGCATTGAATTGAAGTCACTTGACTGCATGTATGACACCTTTCCCTCTTAAGCAATCAAATCTTGCCTTCAGTCCTATATATGACGATGTACCTTCCACGACAAATTGTCTCTTGAATCTCTTAAGTGGTTAGTCGTAGCAGTGGAAAACAGGGCAGTTGGCTCTACAGAAATAATTCAAATTGCAAGCCTAAACTATCTTTGGTTTCAAGTTTGGCTTCTGAATCTTTCTGAGTTATCTTCCAATGTTTTGCTAATTCTAAACTACAATAATACCATTCTGTATTACCAAGGAAGAATAAATCATCATATAGAAAGGAAATAGGTCAGTGGATCAACGAGCGAAAACGTAAAGAAAGTGGACCTGAACTCAATCATTTCTTTTTGCATGCAGATGCTATTGCAAATGAACACTGGAGTCATTCTTAAAAGAAGTGTAACTATTCCTCTTTGTCTTTACCTGTTTATGATCCTCTATTGCTAAACATCACATCCAGCTAAATGCATACAAAAGTTAGCCTCTGCTTTCAATGGCATCGTCGTAAGTTGGATATCTTACATTTCGAGCACCGTAGACAACAGAGAGCATACATTAAACACCACGAAGACAAGATATCAAAGCATGAAGAAAAGTTGGTACGTACATTCAGATGACCTAAACATGATATGCATCTACTCTGCTCTGTACTGATCCTCTACCAAACAAAAATTACGAGTTCTTTTTTCACCAATTGGACGAAATCGTAAAATTATCTCCTACAGTCATTCCTGTATAATACCAGAAAATCAGCAAAAAAATTAAAGGATTCCAGAGCAATTCCAAAGAAGCATTCTGAGCAAATCCAAAAGAAACTAGCAGGAGAGAGGTCAATCGCATCTTTTTCCTATCGGGACTTGAGGACTCATCCTTTTTGCTCGATTTGCATTACAGACGAAATGCCGACTACAAATTCTTTCTATGCTGGAAACTTTAAGGATTTCCAATTTTTCAAAGACCTTTGACAAGATGGAGAAACTTAGCGATGGCTCTGAAATTGGGAAACTTCCAAAGAAACTCTAGCGACTAGGAGGATAAAGAATTGTCCAGAAAACTGAAAAGGGGGTTTTTACAGGTATTTAGCTATCTAATTGAGGAATCGGAATAAAAGGATGAATAGTCTTTGATAGAAACACTTTCATTTTTTATTGCTAAATGTTATGTTCCTGGAAATATTGGCGATATAGCAAATCAAAGTATGGGGAACTGACAAGAAATAGTCAATTAGTTTTTGACACTATTATTTGTTGACATTGCTGTATTCCAAGACGCAAGTCACAGAGCACTTTACAAAATCATTACAGCTTGAAACGGGTATGCCAACACAAGAAAGTAGGCATTTCAGGCACATGGAATGATTACGATTGTCATTGGGTGAGAAGTAAGTTAAAAACAATCACAATATGTTGTTTACCTTAGACAGTTTTACGTTTTACGAATTTCAAATAATGTTGTATAATAGATTATTGTAGTGTCTACTCAAGTTCAAATACTTGGAAATTAGCCCATTTTGCCCATTTATTATACAATGGACGATGCGAAAAACTCTGATGATACTTACACAGGATTTGCAACCGTCAATTACGTAGTTCCAAATTGGTCCATATATTACGACCGTGGACATTCATTATCTGTCGTTAGGTATTATATTGTCATATTCAACGTCTAAAAATGGCCCTCGACTAGTACCATAAGCAACCTTGAACTTATAATCACAAAAAGGCAAGACAATTTTCTTGCAAGAATTATCACCTTAATTGATCATCTCACAAACTTACACATATAACAAAAATGACACTCTCAGCGCTCATGAACCACAAGACAAACATCATGTCGAAATTAAACGAATACTAACATGCTACACACCTAAACCCTCATTGATTAGATTAGTATCTTGAAAAATATTAGACGAACAGAGTCGATTTAGGAATATATTATTTTCTGCAAAGAGCAATGATGTAAATTGCGTGTCTTTCACTCACGTATCGCTGGCACCATGTTAAACCAGTAATTGTTCTGATGGTTTGAAACTGTCACGTAGAAGGCCAAAACAAGAGTTAGCTTCAGCTATTTTACCCGAGGCATAGTGATGTGCAGTATAAATAATAAGTATTTCCCAGCCTCAAGGGTCTTTGAGATATTGGACTGTAATCCTTTGACAAAATAACTAAAGAACTGAGAATCATCTTTGAGTCAGTCATACCCCCAAAGCAGATTTGATCATGATAAATTCTTCCTACTTTGAGCTCGTTGTGTACAGGAGGAATTCACTTAATGACTTTTCATGGCCGAGCACGGATTTCTTGTTAACGTGACAAATAAACCAAAATTGAGCTAAATTACCTTTCAAACTGGGCGTCACTAGGTCCAGAATTGATCGTTGCCTTTTATTAAATTACCCAAGCAGAATTTAATGCATCGTGTACTGAAAAAGGCCACCAGATATGCCATATGGCAATGTTGGCTTACAGATACAACCCAAAGAATTCATTGACTGAAATTATTTGATGCAGACTGTGACTCGCATTGTTAATTGTTTAGCAGAGGAACGAATAAATTCACATTAACTAAGTGCGATGAGACTGGTATCCATCACTTGGCCACTTAACAGTCGTAGCTTTATCGCCGTTGTGGAAAGGAACAAGATCCATCTACGAAACTTCGATCTGCAGTTTCTCAGAAAAATTGTATCTTGTGTAATACAGCATACGAATCACCCAAAGATATTTTAGACCCCACCCGAATCAATCCTTACCCTTGTTGCTAGTGAGCTATAAACTGTGCAATGAGTAATTTATGATGTTCAAAGTTGTAAGTTATTAATTGTCAGACCTACAACTCGAAGAGAGTTGCAACTAGGCAAATTAACCGCATATTCACCAGTTAATTACAGGCACATCAATGTTACCTTAGATGTACATCATCATATTTACACCCTGTTTATGATCACACCCATGCTCTATAACAGGGCTCCCTATCGCATATTATGACCCAATTAGGCAACTACAAGAGAAGTAATCGATCAGCAAGGAACATGAAATGATGTGTAACTGGGGTGATCTATTAACCACTTTTAACGTACCTCTTAATAGCCATACTTCGAGTTGGTATAGTAAGCTCAAGGGCGTCACAGATCTTGGGCTATAAGCCTGCCATGTATCATAAGCTTACAATTTTTAAAGAATTGTTTTGGGCACCTAAAAATTTGTCAGGTACGACTTCCAACGAAGCTCCTGTCCTATGATATCTTGCAAGACACTCCTGAATCTTATCTAATTGAGA
>JANTCA010035310.1:0-18231 GCA_024741275.1 Chironex yamaguchii
ATACAAAATAGGGGCGTGACCCCTGTCTCTATATTGGGTCACAAACAAAATTGAAAATTTGCCCCACCAACGAAAAAACCCACCAGCCATCATTATTATTATCATCATCATTTCAGTTATCAATAAATCATCATCATGATCAAAACAACTCAGTACTTACTGAGTAGTGAATATTTTGGTTCCTCTACTACTGTATTAGTGATTGTCTACCAGGATGACAAGAGTGCACATTTTCACCGCCGCGAGATACTTGAGTAAATTTTGTCGAAAAATATAAAAAAGCCTTAATATTGTATTTCCTATCATCACTGGTATTTCCGATAATCACTGGTCATTCCTCTAATCAGTGGTCTTTCCTCTAATTAGTGGTTTTTCTACTAATAAGCAGTTTTTCCTATAAACCTTGGTCTTTCCTCTAACTAGTTGTCCTTCCTTTAATTAGGTTTCCTTCCTCTTATAAGTGGTCTTTCCTATCATCACTGATCTGTCCTTTAATTAGTGATATTTCTTATAATCGATGGTCCTTCCACTAATCAGTGGTCTTTACTGTTGTCACTGGACTTTTTTGTCGCTGATATTCAAAGGTCGTTAGCTCCTCTGCGTATATGAATCCTTTTAATCAATTATGGTAATGCCGTTTTCGTTTCTTTATTTATAAACAGTGACAGAATTGGATATCGTCAAAAACTGGGAATGGAAAACGTTTAATTATGGCATTAAATATCATGGTAAGAATTAGACTCAGAGTTGTTAGAAATGACATTTTTCTCACTAATGTTACTGCTTCTTCAAACATAATTGTACCTGTTGCCCTTCCTTACAAGGCCCTTTTCTATTGCTTCCTTTTTGCCTCCTCTTCCGATAGCACGTTCTCTTTATTTTGTGGTTATTCATGTTCTACAGTTAAGCTTTTTCAGCTCTTTCCGAAAGCCTAGTCTATTCTTGGTTTATTTGTATGTTTATGTTTTTGCTTCTTTGTTTGTTTGTTTGCACTCATTTTCAATTTCGTCCTTGTAGGAATCAAGGCAAGACCTGTTGCATTCGTCATAGATGGCTCAAACAAACTTCATTTTGACTTCACCCGAAAATTTGTGTACAACATTGCAAAGCTTTTCTTGTCTGGAACAAGTTTCCTCACCATTACATATGGGGGCAAAGTAAATCCTATTTCCTTGAAACCACTAACCTTTGAGGATGACACGGCATTGCAGTTCTTTTTCGCTTCATTATCATATTCGGGTGATCTTTTTACATCGCAGCGAGGTAACGCCGAGGCTGCATTGGAGCAAGCGTATGCTGTTTGGAAAAGATCTCCTCCTAAAGAAATGAAGATCTTGTTTTTCATCTGCACTTCCAAGCCATCCTCAGATATCTCCGAAGTAGTGAAGAACCTTCGATCGGTCGGAGTGCGCGTGATTGCGATAGTTATTGGTGACGTACCAGACGTTGGAAGCGAAGTTACCAATAGGTATTTAGAGGTTAAGAAATGGAAAAGTCTACCAACTGCATTGTCTAAGCTACGAAGTCTTCTAATACAAGGTCAGTGTTTTTTTAAATTTCATGCAGTTCTCAGATATTTAAGAGGTCATTTCAGATACTTTACTGTGCAAGACACGACAAAAGATTTTTTGTCCTAAAAAGAAACGGATTCTAATAAGGTACACGACATAGTGTCCGTTGATTTTGATATGGATAACATGTTTTATAGGTTCAAAGATCAAAGGTCACAGGCTTATCAGTTTTGCTCAAGCGCCTGATTTCGTTTTTGTACCTTCAGCGTGGTTTAAGCTATTTTAGGGCAGGTTCTAGCAGCTTTGGAGGGACGTGAGTGGTTTTAAATCAAACACCAGGCCTAGTGTCCGTTGGCCGGACATTGATATGGATAACAGTCTGTAGAAGATTATAGGTTTAATGGTCAACAGCTAAGGAATCAACGGAATCTCGCGAAGCTAAGGGTCAAGATTTGTTCCCATTCTCTCAAAGGGCATCTGTTTTGTTCACATTGCGTATGATCCATTACGTTGTACGTCTAAAAGTTAATAACGAAACGCTTGTTCCTACATCATCAAGGTTTAATTTAATATGCTTGAACCTTGTCCGAGTTCTTGCTTTTCAGGACGATAAAAAGATGACCTTCCATTGCCACTCTTAGCGACATCTGATATATCGTACATGCTGCTTTTAGTTTTGTAAGCTAAGTAAACTGCTCATTGTCGCAAGACATTTATTGGACGACCTAGCCTTTGCAGCAATTGCAGAAAGGTCATCACTGCATCCAGCGGCACAGGATTGGCTTTTTACGAGATGTTGGCCTACAGCAGTCTAATTGCTAGGGTATTTTGCAGAACGTACAAGATCGCAGAGGACTTTGCAGGCAGAAAGAATTTGTAGTTCATCTGCGACTGTTTCATTTGATTATTGTGAAAATTCACTCATTTGCAATCATGTGGAATGGCAGCTTTGATTGCGCTTTTGTCCAAATGTTGATTTTTTACGTTGTTTTGTTTACGCTGATTTGTTTATGTTGATTTGTTTATGTTGAGTTGTTTATGTTGATTTGTTTATGCTGATTTGTTTATGCTGATTTGTTTATGCTGATTTGTTTATGTTGGTTTGTTTATGCTGATTTGTTTATGTTGATTTGTTTATGTTGACGTGTTTATGTTGATTTGTTTATGTTGACTTGTTTATGTTGATTTGTTTATGTTGATCTGTTTATGTTTACTCCCAATATTCTCTCCGCAGTTGTTGGGAGGCTCAATAACGCCAAAGAGATTGGTTTTCAGCAAGTTCCTCCGCTTGATCAGATAGTTTACAAACCAACATTACCTCCACCAAGACGTATGTGTTCTTCTTCTTTCTTATTTTCCTTCGCTGTTTTTTAAAATTATTGTGATTCTTTATACGAAACTGGTCAAAAAGAAACTAGTACTACTGTGGCCAAAAATTTAAAAAACTTGAACAATCTTTTTGTGGTACAAAACTTGAAAAACCCCTTATAAATTTTCGGTATCGCGACTTTTTATTGTTTTTTCACTTGAACGTTTCCAATAATGCTTTTTTAATGTCTCTTTCTCTTTGTTCTATTTTTCTTGTTTGTGATTGGCTAGTTTTGATCCATTTTATTCATAAAGAGGTTGACATATATTGAAACTTTCCTTTCTGACGTTTCAAACTCTGAAGAGTGTCAGACGAAAAAAACTTTTAAGTATGTTTTTAGAGCAATGTCGCAAATTTTCAAAACTGTAAATATTCCATTTCTAAAAGAGGTGTCAATTCACTTAATTTCGTGCATAGCATGCCGTTTGTGAATGTCAATAGAAGAAAAAAAAACGCTTAAAGCGGACTATAAAACGCTCACATATATTGACCGAGTAGTCGTTACTATTATGTAAATAATTTAATTTAACTTATTTGTGAACAGTTGGATGTTATGAAAATAGCTAAATCTTGTTAATTTCCGTCTGCAAAAGATTTTTGACTTTTGACTTTGATCTCTATGGATTTTTCGCGAGAATTTGCGTTTATATTGATCCAAAATCCTCAACTAAAAAACTATAAGTTAAATATAATCCTCGAAAATAAGAAACCACTTAAGAAACTTGCAGTACTGAAACACTAATTTTTTTTATGCCAAATTTTGACTCTTTTAGTGCTGAGTGCTACTCCATGGTTCCTTAAGAAAACCGTGTACTCTGCGAATTCCAGCTTATTTATAACACATTTGCAATCCTATTTAATATAGATCATATCAAAAGTGACTACCGGAGACAGTTTAAACTATTTCACGCAGAAAAATCAAGCTTGACGCGATTCGTATTTTCTGTTATCGAAGCGACAACAGACGCATCAAGCTAAGTTTTCCACGGTCTACTTATCCCTGACAGGAACTTGGAGAAACGTTTGCGATTTAGAGTAGACTGCACATTAATTAATAGTTATTACAGATGTAATCGTGGTGATAGTCGCCGATACCTTTAAATCAATAATCAAGCGCAAATCATTACGACAATGTACTTGTGATTCTGTGACGAACATTGTTTCTAGACCTAAGCTATTCTGCCGCGATAAACTACTCGTTATTGGTTTTCTGATTGGCGCATACAATTACACGTGACTATAGTCCATTTCCCCACTAAAATCATTGCAAAACAAACGTGGCTTCAATACTGAGCAATCACGATGCAGCTTCCTGAGGCTAAGTCTGCTACTTGGTATAAGTATTTTTGTGGGGGAACAAATAACGTAATAGGTACCCAACATTACATTACAAACTTGCTTTCCAAAAGGTTAAGAGTTCAAACAGAGTGCGGACCCAGTAGTAACCTTACTTCAAAGAGAACATGTGACACCTTCCCTTCTTAGTAACAGGCATGTTCAAGTATCATGCCGGAGCGACAACGTTTCCGACAGGGTATTCGGTCTGTGCTTAGTGTTAAAGCAGGCATTCAACAACATTCACTTACACTCTCTGTTGACGTACATATTGTACTCTGCGTGATTTCTGATCATTTTTAGCACTTCACTTGACATCAACTGCTGGAAAGCCTTTGTCAACTATCAAAATGAGTTGGAACTGGCCAGCAATATTTGAGGGAATTCGCTATGGAAGTAAGTCTTGAAAATGTTGTTATTTAATAAAAGTAAACAAAGAACTGTGTTTATTACTGAGTATTGTTTCTGCCTTTACCACAGGTAAATTATTCAGCTTTTTTACAGCTATGAATCTCTGCAGCAGTCCACCACTTCCTGGTGTTTGTTTAAAGGTGTTACTATCTGAAGTCATGGACGCAGGAAGCATATCAGAAGTGTGTTTGTGTGTGAGTGTTGGGGGAGGGAGAAAAAAGGGCATACGACTCCACTCACATTTTTAGAAAATGCCACGCCCTTTGCTGAGATAAAAAAAACTAATTTGCAGCATAGTGAGCCAGAGCAGCAGATGACTTTTTTGGATTTATCACAAAAATATTGTGAAGGACGGAGAAGGAAACAAGTGAACACAACCAGACAACTAGCTCCAGCGGGCTGACAGCCCATTGACCGCAGAAAAGGGGTTTGGACCCTAAGCCTTATTCTGCAATAGCAAAATTTGTCAGCAGCGATTTCATTTAATTGCAGTTTCCGGGTTCCACTATTGCATGGTGCCCTTTTCTCGCTTTCTGTTTTCTGGACTAGGAACATCTTACCAATCATTCATAAGGTTTGTGTACCTTCCACACAAAAAAGCTTAAAGATGCATAAAGTTTTGTGCCGATGTGAAGCCCGGTATGTAGGTCGCACTTCTCAAAGATTGGGTGACGGGATAAAATAACATGTTCCAGCCACTGTACGCCAAGCATCAATTCATTCTAGAGAACAGCCATCTCGCGCTTACAAAGCGAAAATGACTGTCAAAACATGCGATTCTGCCATAGGCCAACATTTACTAGAAAATTCAGAATGCAAAAAGATGTATCTTCTTCTGGCAGTCCATCCCAAAGGATGATGAGGACTTCCTATGTAGGGAAATGACTCAGTTGTGGGCCTTAGAGTGGCTGATTAAAACAATCTCGACAAACAAGCTTTTCTGCAAATCATACATGGAAATTCAGCAGAGTTGGTAGCGTTCTGAGCTGATTCTCTGTTGCTTGGGCTCCCTTGGTGATGAAGCTTCTCCATGCTTTCTGGTCCTGGGCTACAGCTTCCCAGTTGTTAGGGCAGATGGATGGTCTCTCCCGTTTCAGCACATCCTTGTAATGGAGCTTAGTTCGACCTCTATGTCGGCTACCAACTGCCAGTTGCCCATACAGGATGTCCTTCGGCAGGCGACCATCTTTCATCCACAAAATATGACCAGTCCATCTTAGCTGAGCCTTCAAGACTAAAGTTGATGCTGCAGGTGAACACTTCAGTGTTTGTTATCGTATCTCTCCACGTGAACCTCATGTTTGATCTGAGTTGGCATTGTTGCAATTGCTCAAGCTTTCTGAGATGACGCTGGTAGGGTGTCCAGGTCTCACTATCGTATAACAACGCCGACAATACTACAGCATATTAAATTTGACACATTGTGGCCAGTTTGACGTAGGGGGACCACATACGTTTTTCCAGGTTCCCAAATGCAAAACAAGCTTTCCTAATTCAGGCTTGAATTTCTTTATCTAAGCTGCCAGGGTAGCTGAAGTTGCTGACTGTAGGTCATTAATGAGGATGTTGTGTACTTTGGTTTGGCTCGCAGTCTAGCCAAAGTAAGCAGCTGTCCATCAGATCTGGTATGCAGAAAAACCCTGAGCTGAGGACATTCTTAGCTTTATCAAGAACTGCTGTGAAGAAAAGGCCAAATAGCATTGGTGTCAGTACACAGCCTTGCTTAACCCCGTTACTGATTAGAAAGGGGTCGGAAAACTCTCCATCAAAGTTTACCAAACTTTGCATTCCTTCGCGCAATTGCCTAATAATCGTCACTAAACGTGGTGGGCACCTTTGTTTTGGCAGCAATTGCCATCGTCCTTTACGGCCATCGGTGTCAAAGGCCTTCGTTAGGTCAACAAACATGATGTAGAGAGCTCCGTTCTGCTCGATGCATTTTTCCTGCATCTGCCCGAGTAAAAAGACCACGTCCACAGTGCTGCGACCCGAACGAAGCCCACACTGATTTCTGGGAGTATACCTTCACTTATATATGTCACGATCCTTAGCAGCACAATCTTTGCGAAGCCTTTGGCAGCAATAGCCAACAGCGATACACCTCGGTGATTGTTGCAGTCTCTTTAGTCCCCTTTGTCCTTGTAAATAGTCATAATAGTCGCATCTTTGAAATCCTGATGGAGGGTCTCCGAGTTTCACATCCTTGTGTATGAGTCATGAAGCGATTTTATCATAGTTTCCTCACCACTCTGAAATACTTCGGATGGAATACCATCTGCTCCTGGGACTTTGTTTGATTTGAGCATCCTGATGGCTCTTTGGACCTCATCCAGCGTTGGCGGTTCTTCTAGTTGAGGCTGTATTGGCCTTTGATGAATTCAAGCAATAGCCTCCTCTCTGATGGACCCAGGCCTGTTCAGTAGCTCACAGAAATGCTCCTTCCGCCTCTTTAGGTGTTGCTCCGTCTCAACACCTTTGGCCCATGGCTACCTTTAAGAGCATGAAATAAGTTGCGGGAATCATGCGCGTCAGCGAAGTTCTGTCTTTCTGCCGCCTTGTCCTTTCGCCACTGGTCTTTCATTGACCTAAGGTGTTACTGTAAGAGACCTTTGATTCTACGGAATGAGGCCTGTAGGGATTGTGAATTGGAGGCTTGTAAAAGTGCTTGGTGGATGTTATTTTTCTCATTTAGTAAATTTTCCTATTTCTGAGTCATTTTCATCAAACAAGTCCTGATCAGTATGCTTGCGCACCCCGGCAGTCTCTTTAGAGATGTTATACACCGTTTCCATGAAGCTGTTCCACTGGTTGGCTGGGTCTGGCTTATTGATGTCCTTTAGGGAATTTTCCAATCTTAGCTCTTCCTTGATGTTGTCCTGCTTGAGCTTTGCTACATCCAGTTTGCTCTTAGGTTTATTGGTAGACTTCCTTGATGGCAGTTTTAGCACAAAGTTTACTTTTGCCACTACTAGCCTGTGATCTGTATGGCATTCTCAACACTCTGGTAAGGTGAAAATCAGAGACATCTGACTGGCGAGTGATTATGTAATCAATTATGTGCCAGGCTTTTGACACAGGGTGCATCCATGTACACTTTAGCTTGTGCGGCATGCGAAACAATGTGTTCGTAATGCAGAGGTTGTGTTTAGTACCTAATGATAGCACAAGCTCTCCATTGCTGTTACATTTGCCATCTCCGTATTTACCAATGACTCGGGGTCACAAGTCGTTATTACAGCCCACTCTGGCATTGAAGTTCCCCAACAGCAGGAGCTTGTATTTGGGTGGTACTTACTCAATGGCTTGTTTCAGGTCATAGTAAAACACTTCTTTGGCCTCGTCACTGTTTGTCATCGTTGGGGCGTAGGCATTGATCAGAGTGATGTATCGTTTCTTGGCAGCAGGAAAAAGTAGTGTTGTTCGGCCTGTCGCTTCTTCCTGATAAAAGGACTGGCAGTCTCGTTGCTAGCCTGTTCTTGATTGCAAAGCATACGCCGGATTCATTTCTTTCTTCCTCTGTCCTTCCTGGCCAGAAGAATGTGTAGTCACCCCCCTCCTCGGGGACTGTGCCTTGTCCTGGTAACCGTGCTTCCTTAATACCTGCTATGTCAATGTCATAGTGAAGGAGTTCTCCTGCTACCAGTGCAGTTCTTCGTTCTGGTCGATCACAGTTCGGGTTGTCCAGTAGGGTTCTGACATTCCACGATGCCAGTTTCAATTTCAACGTTTTCTTCCTTGTTCGACCGTAGAAAAATGGACTCCCGCTAGTTGCGGTAAGCTGATCAGGATGATGTTGAGCGGGCTTTGCTTAGGCAAACGTTTCTAGGCCCCTCCTGCGAGCAGGGTGAGCAGTTCCTCTCTAAACAGGGCTGCTCAGTCGCAAGTTGTGCTGCCGCAGCATGTCACCACTCTGTGACCGTGATGCGGCCTTTTTTCCCATGCCACCTGTGTGCAGACTCATAGCTGCGTCTTCCAGCTTGTCGGGCCTGTCGCTTCACCATTTGTCCATCGCCACAGGGCTTTGGTACTGAGAGTTCACCCACTCTCTTAAGACGTTGCGTACGCGTGAGTTGATTTAGGTGAACGAGAGTTTGCACAGGTTCAGGCCCGCCCTCTCGGCATTCTCCCCAAAATCGAACGGCAAGGTGGGGACCCTAATCAGTTGGTGAGAGTTCAGCTGCAGTGAATGGTCATACCCACCTCCATGTCCGGGTTGCCCTTTCAGCGGTTCACAACGCAGCGCAGTAGCATTCTAACCATGCCTCTTACTGCCGGCCCTTTACCTGTTATGGTTCTTTCGCCCGCCAAAGGCTACCTACCCCAGACCATAAACATCAAAGGAGACGTCTGTCCTGATGATGGCTGCCAAGATCCTACTGCCAACCTGACAACCAGAGCTCACTTTTAGCTGGGATGGTCCGAAGGCCATGGACTATCGTGACCATCCTTGGGAGACCCTGCTAGGTTAATAAGGATCGACGTCCTGTCCACCAGACGGTATAGCCTAGTCCTTCCGTCTATACCTCCTACGACGGGGACGTAGCGAGTTGGATTTGTGTGAGGCCAAAATGTATAAGGACGACAATTTTGAGATAATTGGCACAGCTAGATGGTTCTTTCATCTAAGTGTATTGGAGTTTGTCTACATTAAAACAACAAAACCAGTACACTGTAGGCAGAAAGTTCGTTTTTTCACTTGGACTCCTCAATAATGTTTTGTTTCTTTATTTTCTCTTTCTTTGTTTCCTTTCTTGTTTATGATTGGCTAGTTTTGCTACATGTTTTGTGAAAATAGACGATTCATACTCTGAAGAGTGTCAGACGAAAAAAGCTTTTAAGTATGATTTTAGCGTAATGTCGGAATTTTTGAAGGGGATTATTTTGATTGACTGGTTTCCTTTGTTTGGCCATGCCGTGTCCAAAGATTTGAGGGGAATTAATACTGGCAAATGACCAAACTGTGCTGAATTTCCTGGATCAAATCCTAGGGCAACCAATTTTGGTTAGAAAAGGAGTGGTTACTAGAAAGAGTTGCTTTTGAAAGCGACAGATCTCTTGAAGATTGGGCATGTTGGATCACTTGAAGATTGGGCATGTTGGAGCACTTGAAGATTGGGCATGTTGGAGCACTTGAAGATTGGGCATGTTGGAGCACTTGAAGATTGGGCATGTTGGAGCACTTGATGATGGTCGCAGTGCTGGTGTATAGCTCATATGTTGATGTTATGGTATACAGTGGTACATATGGTCTAATTATGTTGCTTTGTGCTTTTTTACTTTGCTGTTTGCAAGTAAACCTTAGTACTTACTCATTTTTAATCCTTTGTCGTAGAGTTGCAAGGTTCAAATGTCATCATTTGTTTGGAGGGATCAAAGAAGGATAACCTTGATGTTTTGGCTGGATTTGCTTTCAATTTTCTTCGCCTTTTTGAGATACCAACCACACTGACTACAATTATATCATACTCGCTGACCCCTCGTGTCTTGTATGTCAACCAACCTTTAGCTAAAATCAAAGCATTGTTTCTAACCTTGAGGCATCTGCTTTTAAGACCAGGGCGAAAAGTTAACCTTGGTGATACCTTGAACTTCTTAGAGACGGATATTTTGCCACGGATTCCAAAGAAAAGAAGAAACAGGAAAACAATTATTTTAGTGATATCCAGAACACCAGCTGCTGATTATTTTCATGATGCCGTGGAAAGGATCAAAGGTGCCGGACATACTATTGCCATGTTAGGTAAGGCGTTTGTTAATTGCTGTATCACTGTGGAATTATCTAAATATAGACTTAATTAAACATTAACATATTAGACGTATTTAAATATAAACGCATTTGAGTACAGACGTATTTAAATATAAATGTATTTGAGTACAGACGTATTTAATTATGAACGTATTTAAGTACGAATGCATTTGAGTACAGACATATTTAATTATGAACGTATTTAAGTATGAATGCATTTGAGTACAGACGTATTTAAATATAAACGTATTTGAGTACAGACGTATTTAATTATGAACGTATTTAAGTACGAATGCATTTGAGTACAGACGTACTTAAATATAAACTTATTTGAGTACAGGCGTATTTAATTATGAACGTATTTAAGTAGGAATGCATTTGAGTACAGACGTATTTAAATATAGATGTATTTGAATTTTGGACGTAATTGAATATGGAAATGTTTAAATAACTAACAAATTTGAACATGGAAATATTGTAAAATGGACGTATGTGAATATGGAAATATTTAAATACAAACATATTTAAAAATGGACATATTTCAATATGAAAGCAATTTGAATACGGACGTATTTGAGTATAGAGTTATTTGAAAATGGACGTATTTGAATATGGACGTATTTGAATATGGACATGTTTAAATATGGACGCATTTGAATATGGACGTGTTTGAATGTAGACGTGCTTGAATATGGATGTATTTGAATATGGTCATATTTGAACACGGACATATTTGAATATGGATGTATTTGAATATGGCCTTATTTGAATATGAATGTGTTTGAATATGGACATATTTGAACACGGGCATATTTGAATATGGATGTATTTGAATATGGCCGTATTTGCATATGAATGTGTTTGAAGATGGATGTGTTGAAATGTGGACATATTTGAACATGGACGTATTTGAATATAGACGTATTTGAGTACGGAGGTAATTGAATATGTATATATCAGGGTATGGATGTATTTATATATGGACGTATTTCAATTTGGGCATACTAAAAATATGAACCGAGTTAAGTAATTGTGCGAGAATCCGGCTTCCGTGTGGAAGTCATCAGTTGTTAAACTTAAGAAGGGCACCCCTCTCGAATCCCTCCTGTCTTCCTGCAAATGTGAATTTCTTCAAAAACAAAAATAACAAGTCACTTTTGCTACCTTTAATCTTTAGCACACGATGACAGGTCTTAGACCAAATTCAAATGTGAATCTTTCCACTTCCTAGGATGCTTATTTGTTTTCTCTTGCTTTTTGAGTCTTCTTTGGTTTTGCGATTTAGGAGTTGAAGATGCAAGTATTGGTGAAATCACAGCAGTAGCATCAACTGGTCAGCTGGGTGCCTTTGCTTTTATGTCAACATTACCTGCAGTTCTGTTGCGATTTCAATATGCACTATCAATGAGTAAGTATACTACACCAAATTACAGTTTTGCCTACCATTTAAGGCATAGTGCTGACCCTTTGTGATAGCAGTAATTGTTGTCAGATAACAGTAATATCATAGAGAGGCTCAACAGGACTATTTATAAATCCTTTAATTTTTATAGCATTTGCTTATTACGAGGTCAAATTATCACTAAAAAGCTATTTCTGACATAATAACAAAAGTTATATAGACCTTTTCAGTGTTACGTCACACGACCCGTTGTCAGTGGCAACCATTCGACGACTGGCCAAACAATGAAGTCGGTGAACAGCGTTTCCTGGGGAACGCGGTCTTGTTAGGTATTATTTTCAGTATTTTAGAGTTGGATGCAAGTGTAGTAAATTTATAAGTTTCACTGTGCGCTGGCGAGAGTTGGATGCAAGTGTAGTAAATTTATAAGTTTCACTGTGTGCTGGCGAGAGTTGGATGCAAGTGTAGTAAATCTATAAGTTTCACTGTGTGCTGGCGAGAGTTGGATGTAAGTTTAGTAAATTTATAAGTTTCACTGTGTGCTGGCGAGAGTTGGATGCAAGTGTAGTAAATTTATAAGTTTCGCTGTGTGCTGGCGAGAGTTGGATGCAAGTGTAGTAAATTTATAAGTTTCACTGTGTGCTGACGAGAGTTGGATGCAAGTGTAGTAAATTTATAAGTTTCACTCTGTGCTGGCGAGGGTTAGATGCAAGTGTAGTAAATTTATAAGTTTCACTGTGTGCTGGCGAGAGTTGGATGCAAGTGTAGTAAATTTATAAGTTTCACTGTGTGCTGGCGACATGACAACCATGAATCAAGATAGGTGTTGAGACAGGTCTGTTGTGGTGGTTATTTAAATGTCTTATAATTGGCTAAATTCATAGTATTGGTAAACAGAGGCTGAATAGCTGAAAAGATTTGGATCGTCCTTATCATAGTGTTCAGCTCAACAGAGATCGCGCCTCGCTTTCATTCAAGAGTCCGATTTTTGCCCTCGTTTTCGTGAATACATGCTTGCCATCTTCACAACTGTAAAAATGATAATCTACATTTTATGTGAACATCACAACTACGATAGTTATTAATTATCAGCGCATAATTACAGTGAAGTGTGTACTTTCATTTTCTACAAAAAATGGCGCGAATAGTTTAATGCCTTACCTACCTGTGTCGAGTGTGGTTAATATAAATATATTTTGTTGACTGTTTACTGACTTCTTGTTTTGTTCTTTCCTTGTCTCCAAAGTCATTTTCCCAAAGTCAAATTATTATGGTAAACATCTGTCCATAACAGCGGTCTCGAATTATAAATCCCCGTTACAGCCGTACGTACAGCAGTACTTTTAACTAGGGTTGCCAAATTCTATGCATAAATGTAGAGAACTGGGCCCTACTGATGGAACCAATGACCTACAGAAAGATATAGTGATACTCTGGCCGTTGTAAATCGTTTTAAGCCATTAACGTATTACCAAAGGGTACGAAGACTAAGTTGAATGGGGTTTTTTCAGTTTAACTTGGAGTCGTTTGATGCTCATGTGAAATATTAATGACATGTGAAGAGATATTGCGTTGACAACAACCGTGAAGTATGGGCAATTGACAACACCATGTTAACAAAAAACCAACATTTCTTACTATTTAATTGTATGACTGCAGGGTTCTATTTTTAACTGCATTCGTCTTAAGAATGTTTCACTTTAGTAAATCTACACTAGATTTTGCCGATCATTCACGAATTTTCTAATTACGCATTTACATTTACATCATGGGACAGAATGAAACGAAAGTCCTAAATTGGTTATTGCATGTTCAGAGAACTGGGATCAAGCATATATTAAAGGAAACAACCGGGTAAGCGATATTTGAGAGACAGCAAGAAGTTACGGACCTATTTTATAAAGCACTACATTAATTTTTATTCACTTGTCTGTTTTCTAGTCGTAAATGGAGTAACCGGAACGAGACAGATTTCTACAATAACCGCCGGTATTGGTGGAAGAGAGGTTGGTCAGACAGTAACAACAGGAAGTGTACCGCAAGAAAATGCTGGTAGTCCTGGAATCCATGACTCAGGATCACCATTTGCGAAACCAAACTTACGACCAAGAAATCCAAAACTTCCTGTTGCTGAAGTCACACCCGAAGGAGGTAAAGGAGGTGCAACTGGATTGGGACCAGCTGCCACTGGAGGGACAGACGTTGCTGCAGGAGGGGAGATAGCAGGCGTTGGTAACCTGAAAACAACAGAAACAACGCTAGAAATGCCAATAGCACAAGGCACAGAGACTCCTTCAGATCACAGTACGGACATCATTCATTTTAAGCAAATCTTCTAGTTATTTTTTTTACATTCACGACTTATGGTGTGGCGTTTCCTTGTAACGTTATCACGTTTCGGTTATTCTGGTATACTGATGGTGAATTGTCCATCTTCAAAATTGTCAACACTTTCATAAAATAAAAAATCACGAAATCAGTTCATGTATACATACATTCATGCCTAGTTCATACTTACGCGGATACATGTATACATTTACATACACAACAACCAAATAAGCTGTGTTTATTGCTCCAGTTTATACCTCTTCCTCAGAATGCATAGTCAGATACATATATTCTATACGTTTGTTTGTATATAACCTAAGTCCTGTCGTACATTTCTTTTTCGAGGACAAGGACCGTATATTTTGGATATTGTTCGGCAACCGAGGTTGTATTGTAGAAAATTTGCTTATTCTGTTAAACATTAAGATTTAAAATGTCAAGGCAAATGAACAATGTTTCCACATGTTTTAGCTTACGTTTGGAACAAACGGTAAGCAACCTGTTAAGGAATATCTGTCGGAATTGAAATTAGTCAAATATTCAATCTGTTAGCCATTAGACGTGTGGATATGCAAATGGTGATTGTCAGAGGGTAGCAATTGCCATATCAGGAGTACAAAGAGCTGCAGAAGACACTATTAAATTTAATGCATTTTGCCTTTTTTTGATTCGTTTGGCATGGATGGAATGGCATAGCGTAATCAACAAATCCTCTCCTCGAACAGTTAACATTGCAGAAGTGATTGATATATTTTAATCAACCCAACAATGGAAGTTGAGAACGGGCCAGCATTACCCAAGACTGGAAGCAGCACCAACTACGCGCTTTTCACTTGTTAAAATGTCCTCTTTAATAAACATATTGAAACCTTTTGCAACTTACCAAACCTTATACATTTCACTTGCCCCTAAAAGTACACAAGGAAACTCCAATCAGAGTTTAGTCCAATTTACAAAGTACGGACTGACATCGTCGTGTTGGAAGTCTCGTGTGAGACTGGAGTGCTGATTACATCATACCAGAACTAACAGTTACAAGACAGACACGAATTTAAAGACAAGAATTTACAGATGTTTTTGTTATCTCGGCCTGTATGATTTATTTGTGATACAGACTGATAATAAGCAAAACAATTACTGTTTCCTTTGTCAGTTGTTTGTCTTACTAATTCTTTCCATTGCATATCCTAGATTATTAAACCTAATTTGGGAATGATGCATTGTTGGTGAATCAAGAATAATAAAGGTCACAATCGTAGACAGCATTTTAAAGTTGAGCAGAAGAAAATTACTACTTGTAGAGAAAACGGGCACCATTTGGTGCAAATTTGTACTCGAAAGGTCCATGTCCATGTGCCAAATAAAATAAAAAGTGTCGATGTGCTAATCCCTGAGAAGAAACGATCCAATGTTGAAATTGTCGACTTACAAGGCCTCTGTCGTTAATAATGCTATTTTCGTCTTTGCAGGCTAACCCCATGGCCTTGAATTTTTCCTTGAACACGTTGTTCGACTTGTCTTCGTCAATAACACCGGTGGGCAGTTCCTGACGTTTGTAATGTATGCGTCAATATCTGCCTATTTTGTCCATGCCCTAAAAAATTAAGGATTTAAAGTAAGCCTTAACATACATGGACAGCATGGAACAGATGCGCGAAAACTGATACTCCCTGTGTCTAAAAGGATTTTCCTTAGATAGCTCTGCCAATCCTACAATTTTGAAAGGCCTTAAAGAAGCAGAGAATGCTGTAACGACAGTTATTGAGTAGTGCTTGTGGTCAATATTGACTAACGAATCACAAACATAATTACCACTTTCGAGAGAAAATGTTTTCCCTACATTAATGTCAATCTTGAATATGGGCTCCGTTAAAGGACAACGTTTGAATATACCTCCACTAGGTATTCATTTCTTGCATTTATAGGACATGAAAGGAGTCGGTTCAGTCACGTTCAGTAAAAACTCACAAAATATAAATGAGAAGAAAAAATTTTGATAGGATTTGTTTATGTCTGAAGGGATAAAAAGGGACGTAAGGTCTGTTTATTCACATAAAGTAACTCTCCTTTTAAGAGAGTACGTTTGGCCTAATGACAGGAATGTTGTGTTACGATTGCCCCATACCTTAGCTTTGACCTAAGACGTAGGAATTAAGGGATTTCAATCTGGCAAGGAGCTGATGTTCTGCGAAAAGGAGAAAGAGAGACAGACAGACAGACAGACCGAGAAAGAGAGAGAGAGAAACTTGCGTAGTGTCTTTGGTCTCTCTGTCTACTTGTACACAACAAATCGATTTTGCTTATTTGTCAGTTTAACTGCATAACAATGCATTTGTCTTCTTGAAGTGACAGAATGTGTGCTACGATAATATTACCTTTGCATTACCATTGCTATGATATCATGTGTGACTGTTTTAAAGTGATAATTTAATTGATTGATGCATGGGTTAATTGATTGATTGATTGATTGATTGATTGATTGATTGAATGAGTGAGTCAGTGAATGAGCGAGCAAGTGGAATTGAAATTAAGTACGTGATTGACTGACTGACTGAATGATTTATTAATTGATTAATTTTGAGGACGAGTTCGTGCATGTCGTGTGCGTGTGTGTGCATGTGTGTGAGAGGGGCAGAGAGAGAGAGAGAGAAAGAGAGAGAAAGAAATGAAAGGGTCCGTAATTATCAGAGTGTTAATCGAACGAATCATTTTCTTCAAATGTTCATCGAAGGAATTTCTGTTCGTACACACTAATGCTTCTAACAACTAATCTTCATCTACGGTCTTCTCTGTCCGCTCTTTCTTAGACTCTCCCGTACACTTAGATCTCGAAATATCTCCGGTCCAGGCTGTCGCGAGAGCTACCTTCACTTCACCCAGTTCGTTTGGGGATAAGATTTTGCAACTTGGAGGTGTAAAGTTGGACGACAATCAAGCGATAAATTCAGCTGGAGGCATTGTCACTAAAGATGTTGAAAGCAATGGTGAAGCAATGGGATCGATTACCGAGATTTCGACTGAGAACGTGAAAGGGGGCATTCAATGTAAGTTCTTATCTTCTAAGCTATCCTAATTCATTGTTGAGTTATCAGAAAACGTTTACACTGACTGATTTTAGGGATATGATGTATACTCCCTGGGCGTACGTGAATGGCCTTTTGTCTCTATTACAATATTTTGGAAATAGGCACCCCAAATAAGCTAAAAGAAATCCTAGCAATGAGAAAGGAAAAAGAGACTAGGGGGGTTTAAGAGGACCGGATGGCTGTTGATAGCACATCGTCTGACATGTTACTTACAAGTAGGATATCTTGATGCCTCTTTTAGACTTTTGCTTACGCTATTCTGCGCACACTATTCTATGCTTGTATTAGTTTGATTGTAACGCAACGAAAGGTTTTTGTGGTATTGGTAAAGCTGTCGGAACATTAGGAGGAACCGCGTAGTATGCACTTTCGACTATTTTAGGGAAACAAAACGCATGTGTCAGAAGAGACGAACATTTTTATGTAAAGGCATTTTCCGTCTACAGACATCCGTGTGTTACTAGCTGTGAGTCAAAGCTACCAGAGTAGTGAGTTTTAGTCAGAGAGTACCTAACTATTTTCGTTTATTCTGTTCTTAACACATTTCCCTGCATTTGGAAAGGAGTCCTCTGTATTTCTCAAAGAATAAGCAAATGCTCTTAATCCACCTACGAATGCATATTTTATCAAGCATGAAATTATGCACAAAGGCTTTGGATGTATGGTACATATGACAGATGATGAAATGTGCATGTGGTGGATAATGAAGTTTGCAAGTTGTAAGTGATAAGGTGGATAATTTAGTATACATGTTGCAGATGAGATGGTGGATAATTAAGTGTGCATGTTGCGGATAAGAAGGTGGATAATTACGTGTGCATGTTGCAGACGAAATGGATAATTAAGTGTGCATGTTGCGGATAAGAAGGTGGATAATTACGTGTGCATGTTGCAGACGAGATGGATAATTAAGTGTGCATGTTGCGGATAAGAAGGTGGATAATAACGGTGCATGTTGCAGACGAGATGGATAATTAAGTGTGCATGTTGCGGATAAGAAGGTGGATAATTACGTGTGCATGTTGCAGACGAGATGGATAATT
>JANTCA010035321.1:0-20625 GCA_024741275.1 Chironex yamaguchii
TGACATTAGAACTTTTTTTCAGTGATGTATAACTATGTACTGTATACCTTTCTTGTTAGAATAGAAAAGAAAATAATATTTTAATAACTCGAACTATTTTCACTTATCGGCCAAAGTTCGAGTTATAGAATGTCCCGATAAGTCGAAAATTCGATAACTCGAACTATTTTTTTGGTCCCTTGGAGGTTCGAGTTATCGGGAGTGTACTGTATGTAAAATGCCGGGAAAATGTTGAAAAATGACCCCAGTACATCTTCTGATACCAAAACAAGAACTCAAGGAATTCTAAAGTGCCAGTTGTCATCATTACAGGTCCTTTTTACTTTTATTTGAAGGTGATATGAAAGCTTACTGTTTTGGTGGGCAAGCTCTCTAAAGAATACAAATCAGTTAACATAACTGCTGATTATGCTTCGATTTCATGGCAGATATCATCCACAGCCTGCATAAAATAAGAAGAGTGGCTTACAGCGTATGTGAATCCATACACATGATGAAGCCATTGATGGGTGGAGAAAACATCGATCTGGGCAAACGAGAAAACTCCCAAGAAGGACAGACCAGACTATATTGCGAACCAGAGAAACGGGTCTATTCTAACACGTGAAGCAGGCGATGAGAGCGATGACGAGATCCGTTACTCTTGTTATAAAGCTATTGGTGTGATTCAACAGGGTATCGATGTAAAATTTCAGCAAGATCCCTACTCTCGATAAGAGGATTAAACAAGTATTAATTGGATCTATGACAGAAAGATGATTTCCGGTCGCTACCTTACCTTGACACATTTTGACATGGACAGACTTGAGATTGCAACTGGATGACATAGGAGTCTACCAATAATCCTTGGGTTGTAAAATGTCAAGCAGCACGTCAATCTTCCACATGGTTAGTCTATAATGATTTGCGAGAACTATTCGACATTCCACCAGTGCAGCGAGGGACTACTCCCCGAGATTCCCTCTTGGCACTGCCACTACCCGTAAGCAAGTTGAACTTGCCTACAACCTTGATACTATTGGATAGTTGATCGAGGATACTATACTATAGGACACTATGGTCACCCATTTCACCCAACTGTCACCCCAGACCAGGCATTAGTAGATATTTCACATGGAAACCACCACTAAGACAAGTAAGAGAGAGAGAGACGTCAACCAAATTAACTTACCAATCCCATGCATGAAAGTGGGCTAATGCGTTGTCATTGACGATAAGTAACAGCACGCCACCCTAAACAGTCCATGGAACCATTCAGTGCAACAAACAACAAGCCATTGTAGCTGTCTTTCACATCCGACTTGTACATTCTCCCAAAACTGAGATAGATGGCAATCATGCCTCATTATTTCTGTTGGAAAATACAGCCATTATGACCTTTCGTGTTATTACTTCCGTTTTGCATAATACAGTACTGTTTCGACAGTCATGAATTAACTTTGATATTAGCCAACAAAAATTAATTGCTCACGTGATTTCGTGGAAGTAAAAATTGTCTACAAGGTACTGTCCCTCGAACTTGCGTGTCTTGTCCTTGTTCTAAGCATAGCCACACTTTCCCTTTAAATCAATCTGGGCTCACAGCTGCACATTAAATGGCTGATTTGCGCTTGTAAATTGTGCAAATAGACAATTAGGAGTTGAACAGGCTTACGAATGGCATGGACACCAAACAGTAAAGAGGACCTCCCGGTAGCAATCCGTTTTCGCTAGAACTCAATGTTTGCATTTTGCAGCCAGGAACACGATCTAAAATGTCATCTACAGTTTTCAAGAGTGGGCTTCGTGTTGTTCGGGGACCTGACTGGATGTGGGGTAGTCAGGACACGGGAGAAGGCAATCTGGGCACCGTAACTGGTTTACGAAGTTCTGAAGTTGTTGTACTTTGGGACACAGGCAAGAGTAATGTCTACCGTGCCGGAAATAACCATTATGACCTGCGAATATTTGATACTGCACCGACAGGTAAAGTAACTTGTAATCTTAATCTTGTAGTCATAATTTAAATTGATGGAAAACAGTCGTAAGTGATCATGTTGAGGATAAAATTGTCGTAAAATTGGAACAGATAGTGAAACAAGTGCAAACAAAAGTGAACCTGAGACACAAAGTAATGTAAGATAACGATGATGAGATGACAGGTGAAATTGACGGTGAAAAAACTGCCTTACACATAGTCTTAGCAGAAACCAGAATGTGCAGTAATGTCCAAAAAGCTCTCAAGAATTTGAACTCAAAATACTGGGCACATTTGTCAAGAATATGATTAGCTAAGAATGCGTTAATTCTTAGGTCGTCATTAAGCACTCGCTGGTCCAGATGGAAAAACGGAAGTTGCACATGGAATGGGATTCTTATAAAAAATGGCACTTGCAAATTTGTACAACTATCCAAAGGATACACTTTGTAAGCTTTGTTCCCAGGTCTAATACAAGCTATAGTTTGTTAAGTCCAATGTGGACTATATGAGATCTTTATTTGTTTTTTTTATTTCACTGTTTGTAAAACGATTGTCCATTTGTTCTTGTATTCTCCGACCCAAGCTGCATGAGTATGCTTGCCCTGACATCTTATACCAAGAAAAATGCACAGTCCTCCACTTGCGAATCCCCTACATTGACAGTTGCAATCAGTTTTTGAGAAGGATGTTGGCTTCTTGAAAGTAGCAAGTAGAGAGGAAGAAATACCAGCTGGTGCTTTGTTGTTTATGACACTTTTACCATGCCAAATCGTACACCCCAGGTAGGTCAAGCTAGCCATCTTCACCAGTTCCACTTTGTTCAATTCAAATTCCCTTTCCTCTGCACTTACTGCCATTTACTGTGTCTTTTCCCATTTTTGCCAATTTAGATCATCCAGGTGTTCCTGTGTGTAACACATCAAGTCATTGAATAACACAAGGTCATCCACAAAAGCCAGCTCCGTAATCTTGGTCTTCTCTCCTAAGAGGGCTCCAGGTGCCGATGACATTTGCCTCAACAGGTACTTAATGAGCACTATGAACTGGAAAGGTGCTAATGTGCCCCATTGCATTAAACCCCTCAAGATTCACCAAAGACCTGTGCATTCCTTCGAGAATCAGTCTGTTATACATTTTAGCAGTGGTCCATCAAGGAGATCCCCAAATTACTCATGTCTGATAGGTTGCCTTACTTGGGGAGAGAAATTATTATACTCTCTTTCCACAGAGATGGAGCAGTTCTATTGTTCAACACAGTTGGACAGTGGCAGCAGTATATCTTTCAAGGTGGTACCATCTTTTAGTCTTGTTCTGCTCAGAGGCCTCTCCTACTAATAGGTGCCTTGTCACTGCTTCCAACTGAGTCAAGGTGAAGTTGGAGGTTTCAATCTCATTGGCTGGAATTGTAGGGTGTTACATAGTCAAGTTGCTGGCTTCACCTCCCAGCAACATGGAAAAGTACATATGCCATGCTTCCACCCATTCTTCCTTGTCATGAAGCTGCTCTTCTTGAGCCCCTTTCACCCGATAGATGTTTCTTTGCAAGTTACCCATGCTGCTCCTGTCGCTCTCCCCTTCTGTGGTGAAATTAATTCATTTGAAGGTGTCACAGTGGCCATTTAAGTTCCTGCTGTTGTGTTCTAAACGTCCCATTCATAGTGTTGCCTCTTTTCAAATTCCTCCAGGTGCTTCCTCTTCAGGCTTAGGTATAGGTGGCAGGAAAGGACCTATTGGTCTGAGCCTAGCACTACTAAGAATAGGCTCAGCAGTTTCTGACCGATTAAACCCACTTGGAGTTGATGGCCCCACCAACATCATCCATACTTTCAGAACTTCCACTTCTGACTTCTGCACCTTCAATCATGTTGACCTCATCAGCTGCTTTCTACTTGTGGTCCTGTGGACACACCACCATCACATCTTCTACCTCGGCTCCAGTATCTGACAAAATTTCCTACACTTCACAAGCATCCTGACGTTATAGCTTGAAAATACAAGGGTTTGCAGCCAGCTCCTTCTTATTGATCAGGTAGCTTCCACAATGGCTTTGACTACCCAGTTTCATATGTGGAGTTGCTAATCCACGGATCTTGACCAACCAAGAAGGTTGATGTCTGTTAGTTCGTCGAGTTTTCTAAATCACAGGTAATCCACTGGTAGGTAATTGGTCCTACTAGCTGCAACAGATACCCATAGTCACAAGCTCCCTTTGGGGTTGAATTTGGGGTAGGTGCTCAGTTTCGATTTGGAGTTTCTTGTCCTAGGCAGCTTGCCAACCAAGGCCATCAAGCATTGCTTGTATGGAGCACTCAGGATTTAAGGTGTCTGACACCCACCTTTCATAGTCTACTATTAGTGGGAACACCTCTGCCACAAGGAAGCCAGTAGTAGTAACTGCACTGCAAGAGGCTGTATTTGACACTGGCCATATGTGGCAAGTTTAGGAAGTGAGACCTCATCCTCCCATGCCCCACCACCATTTGTATTAGAGTGTAACCTAGAAATAAAAGCATATCCTGTATTATCTTTGCAATATTGTGTGGCTATAATGTTATTGAAGGTACAGTCTTTGCCTACTGTTTTGAGAGTCGCAAGGTATTCATTTGGGGTATGTTGCAGTTTGTTTTAAATAAGCTAAGAGATGACATGCCAAGATTTCACCTCAATGAAAGTCAAACCCAAGTAGTTGCATAAGCACCCTATGTGTGTACCTATCTAGAACAACTGTGTGAGTCTCAGTGGAGTCATATCTGAAAGTCACAGAGAAGAAAGTAACCTGTTTGATAGGAGATTTCTATAAATTACCTGTCTTATTGTAAAGTAGTTTTCTCCCCCAAATTAACCAGTATTTCTTTATTTTTTGCAGGTGTGACTCACTCTAGTGTGCAATGTGATGCTTGCAGCGAATGCCCACTATATGGCATTCGCTGGAAATGTGCTGTTTGCAATAACTTTGACTTGTGCTCACAGTGTTACCACAAAGGATCACATGACCTATCCCATCCATTTTACCGCATTATGGACCAGTCATGTGAATGGTAAAATTGACATCTTTCATCCTTGTTATGTGAAGTGGAATGTTAAGTACTTTCAAGGTCAATAGAATTGCAATTTTTAAAAGGTTTTTTTGTAAGCAGGATTTAACATAATAGGGGATACCAGCAAAAAATTTTTGATGGCCACTATAAAACTTACACAAGCCAAGAAAGGACTTGATCCCAGTAATCTTGTTAGGATGGGCCAAATCAGAAATTTCCTGGGCATGACTACCTTGAAAAGTGGTGCCTTAAGAGCTCTATGTTTTGCATAAACAAGTAGCATCTGGTAGTGCAGGCAGACACCATTCATTACTGAAAGCGATGTAGCCTTGTCAAAGATATCAAGGACTTGTTTGACATTTGCAGCCATTGGAAAAGATAAGACAATTTACCAAAACAAGCCATGATGTGTAGCTAAAGTACTTTCTAGACATAACTCAGGAAGGACTTCCTGTGGTATGGAACTACCTGCACAAGCTCACAGAAGTGAGTGTTAGGATTGGGTAATACCCTTAGTAGTAGAGCTGTTAGCAAGGAAGTTCCTTGTCCACCCTGGGACAATAGCCAAGGGAGTGCGCTGTAAGCATTGGTATGGACATTAAAAATCCTAGTAATGTTAGACAATATTGAAAGTTCTACTCCAGTAGTGAATGACTGTCTAACCAAAGAATTGTTGACTTGAAGAATTGTTAAAGTTCAACTGTTCCTAAACCATAATTCTATCTCAGATCCCAACAAGATTAAAACATACACTATTCGTAGACACATAAGTTAATGTTTGGCCACTTTGAATGAGAAATGGTCTTTGGTTCCACTGGTCATGTTATATTTTATCAAAAGTACACATATGTTGGATATGGTGTTTGGAAGATAGTTCATTTTTAACTTTGACTGGTTGGTTGATGCTGAATAATTTGATTATGGCTTCTGTTTCTTCTTTATATACATCCCAGTTGGCCTTTTTCAGATTGATGAAGGTTTTCCTGGTTGGTTTTGGAGGTTGAGTGGTACTATGAGGGATAACAATTAGGGGGAAGTGGTCAGAATTGAAGGCAGTCTTGGTGGCGCATTCTGTAAATCTGAAGATGGAGGCAGATGCAAGGATGACATCTGGAGAAGATGGTTTGTTGTTGAAAGGTAGTAGAGTTGGGCTGTCATTGTTGAGGATGGTTTATTTGTTGTTGAGGTCCGATAGGTGGATGCATGGCGTCAACTTTGGCTCAGTGCCAGAGGACACTGTGGACATTTAAGTCTCCAACTATAATGCTGTCCTGAGTTGTGAGAGCTGTGTGGAGGCCTGGGAGGTAGTTGTTACTGCAACTGCTGGTGGGGGAATATAGAGGTTGACTCTTTGAGTTGGATGATGATGCCATGTACTTCTATATGTGGGTTCATTTTGTTGTATTCAGTGTGGTTGTAGATGAGGGATTCATGGATGTACAGTAGCTGACCACCTCTGCCATCATTGGGATTTCTATCCTGTCTCATGGGAGTGAAGTTGGGGATCTTTGGGTTGTTGGATATTCTGGTGAGTTTGGTCTCTTGAGTAGCCGCAATGTAGATGTTGTTGGTTGAGACTGTTATAAATTCCATTTTATCTATTTGTAGAAAGTCGAGGGTGTAATCTTTTGTTGGAGAGGGTTGGCAAGAGATATGTTGGGGAGGAGGTGGAGTGGGTAGGAGTGGAGTGTAAGGAGTGGGTAGACAAGGTGGAAGTTGTGGGGTTTGACTTTGCAGGATGCAGGTGGAGCATTGGAATTTGAAGTTAAAACTTGGCAGTTTTTTGGTGTTAGAGTATTTGAGGTGAACCCATGAAGAGCAATTATGGCATTGAATGCCATAATGTGGAACATTTTGGGAGCAGACAGAGCAAGGTCAGTTTTTGGTTTGGGGTCTGGGTTCAGTTCAGCATCCCCAGCTAACAGCAGTAGGAGGTGCAGCCTTGCTGGGAAGGGCTGTCCCATTGGGGGAAAAAATGCCATTCTTGGCATCTTGCAGAATGGCTTGTTAGTGATTTGTATCTTAGTTTATTTGGCTTGTACTTGAGATTTCAGAATGGTAGTTCCTCCACTGGCAGGCCATTGACATTGGAACCTCTAAATACCAGTGATGTTAATTGGGAAACGACAACCAAGTGCTAAAAGGTGTATTAAAGGTTTATTTGTATTATTCATAACAGAAGCCTATGCCGTTACAAACATTTTCTCAGAGACCTCTTACTAGATTTAGCTAAAGCAACTAAGGGAGGATTTGCCCCAGACATCAAAAGGAATCAAGCTGTAGGATCCAAGACCACTCAGTTTTTTGTTTGTGCAAAAGAAATTTGTGGTAAATGGCAGAAGTATCTTCATACTTGTGTTCTCCACACATTCATTATGATAGCACACATTTGATAACAGTTTTGATTTTCAGCTGTAGGTTTTGTGATTTTTCATGCTCAATGGGCTAATAAGACATGTCCCAACTACAAGTCTTATTTTAATAAAGGCTGCTATTCAGATAGGTCCATCTATCACTTCGAAGCTGACAGGTAGCCTTCTGACCCTGATACACTGATATACGTGACCTAGGAAAGAGTGTGCATTGACAGTTAATGGACTGAGGTCAAGCAAAAGCTGGACACTGTGCAAGACAGTGGCCTTTACACACCTATTTTCTCTGCCCCCACAGAAATTCTAGTAAGTGTATAGCTCATCTCCAGAGTTTGATAGTGCAGTTCATTTCAAATTTGACCCTATTTAAGAGATGTGCATATTTTGTGATAAGGCACATACCTATTCAGATACCACTTAAGCACATCTTCCACATTCAAGTAAATTTGAGAGGTCCACTTGAACTGTTGAATGTTGTGGAGGTATTTTGTGTGTAGAAAGCAACCATGAGGCAAGTGTTGATCCAGCATTTTCATGAGTCGTAAACCCATTTGGGAGAGTATTTGCATTGACATTTTGTTTGAGTGTGCATACAAAAGTATCCATAAAATGAGAAAAACAACTGCAAACTTTACATCTGATTATTATACAAGAATTTGGAGACTGATTCTTTACAAACTTACTTAAATCTTGTCTTATGACATAGTAAAGCAGTCAACAGCTATGTCTGTGTAGTTTTTTGGGATGCCATTGCAGGTTATATATTGAGTCAATACAGTCTACTTGTAATAGTTTTACACCTACTACAATGGACTTTCACTTTGCTGGATGCTTCCTTGGGCATAAGCATAATAATGTGTTGTAGACAGGGTATATAATTCTCTTTGGCATTACTCACTGATAAGCTACCCTGATGGTGATAACATTAATCGCTAAGTTGTAAGAGTTGTTGGAGATGATGATATGATTTACTAGTGTCCTCAAATTGAATACGACACTTCATATTGTATCAGTGTAAATTTATGCTAGTCTCTTTAGGTGATTCACACTATAGATTGCTTGAAATAGTAACCAGCTTCTAAAACTTCTCTTGCTTGATCTTGATGGTTTGATCCATCTATCGAGTTATGATGTTGCTAGTGTGCTGCCAATGATTTGCCTTATGCCAGAATCATCAACCATTTCTTCTATGTGCTCATGTCAAGTTCCAGTGTCAGAACTCTGATTATTTGAAATACATTTCCAGGGTCATTATGCAAGCAAGGTCAATGTCTGCAAAGAAAACTCTTTCTGGCTTCTTTCCTGGAGCAGTTGTCACAAGGGGACCAGACTGGTGTTGGAATACTCAGGATGGTATTTGTCTTTTAAGTTTTTTGTGATTAATTTTCTCATAATTATTGCTGTTACCATATTGTTGGTTAGAAATTTTGGTAACTTATTTCTCCTTTTTGCCCAGCAATGGACTTTGGATTTAAGGTTTGGGTGTTGTAACATATCTCACTTTAAAAAGGAACAAGACTCTAAACAAAACACCATCTATTCCTGGTTCACCTTTTTTAAACACATATTTGCAAATGCTTCCACCTTCTCAATGAACCTATACACTACATGACAAATTATTATGGTAGCTCGCAAATGCATGTAGGTCAATGCGAACTTTAAGTGTTGAGTCATTTCTTGACATTTCGCACACCAAGCCAGTTTTGAAGATGTATCATACTGCATCGCAGATGGTATCATTCTCATACTGTAATCTTTGGCTATGTTGCACTGATATTGCATGTGTTGCAATATTCTCATCACATCAGTACCAATCTCTAATAATTATGATATTAAGTCGCTGCTCATGGGACATGTTGTCGTGTAACTAGGACCTAATATGTCAGAAATTCACAGGCGAATTGCTTTTCTCTTCAAAATGGCTCCAAATTTATATCTTTTCAATTTTACTTTGCTCTATAGCAGATTTAAGGAATGTTTACAGCGGTATAATTCCCAACTATATTTACATTGCTGTGAAAAGAAGCTTATTTTAGTTCGGTTTTAAAGTTTACATAGCTTCTTAGACTGCATCAATGCCACCTAATGGGACTGTACCTTAAATGGCTACTCCCACTACCCCCCTGTCGATTTCTCCAAAGCATTCAACTTTATTAATACAAGACAAACGGGATGACATTTTTTCCATCTAACAGCTCCAGCCTTGCAAAGCAGGCTGAAAGTAGTAGAGTACACATGCAGAAACATAAAGAATGTCATATGACTTTTTCAGCCTGCCAAACTGGCGAGCTGACATAAGGTCATATGATGAAGCTCTTGGATCGAATGCTGAACATTGCCTTCCAAGTGTTCTACAAGTAGACACACTGGCTCCATTCCTATAATTGTTGTCTTAAGTTACGTCCCGAAATAGACGAGTCCTAACTACACTGCCAAAAAAAAATTATAACTCATTATTGATAACACACATATTACACACTGATTGCACACTGCATAATGAAAAAGAATATGCATCAATCTGATGAGACTTTAAATATTCTCAGCATAAGAGGGTATTTGCCGCCGGAAAATTTGCTGTTTTGCAGTAATCACGCGCGATAAGGCCTGTGTGCTATTTAGTTAGAGATGTATATCAAAACGGTATTTATTGACGGTATTTTGACGTACGGGTTACGTTTGTATATCTTAATTCTTTCCTTTTTTTCCATGTCCCACTATCCAGTTCGTTTTGTTTGCACTTACCCACGTGTCAGGTGTAACAAACAAATCGTAGACTGGTGTAAGGAACGACCTGCAATGCACTTTATGTAAACATTACCATGGCTTCGCTCAAAGATTCATTAGCCTCGCCTGCTTTCTTTTGTTTTGCTTTCAGAATCGGTTATTGCTCGCCAAAAATAATGTTAAGCATCACGTACAAACTAAGGTTAACTCAGGTTAAATCATCGAAGAAAGAGAAAGTGAAGTACTTGCAAAGTTCTTAAATGACACACTAGTAAATCGAGTCAAGGAAAATTCATTTCTTACATCTGCATCAATGACGGTCACCTTTGTCCCGGATTTTGAAGCAATTTACATTCTCTATTCACCTTCGAATAATATGACCTGGAATGCATGTACTGTGACAGCTTTTGTAAGAATAGCAGTGGATGACCATGAAATAAACGGGGACTATGCTGAAAATTGAAACTAGAACTATGCAGCAATCCTCGTTTGAAGAAAGATTGTGCAGCGAAAAATAACTTTAACTTATTCTCACTATTTAAAATCGTATACGGATTGTTTATTATAGGTTCATTAATTTCCTTAATTTTAGGTGGACAAGGGAAAACTGGAACCCTTAAGTCATTCTATGCATGGAAGGGAATCAGTGCTGTAAGTCTATTTTGGCAACACAAAAATATTGCGCATTATCGTATTGGACGAAGAATAAAATGGATATTTGGTTAATTTTTCTATATTGTTATTTGACATCAAAAATACGTTATTGCCATACATTCATGTTATGTTGGAATTATGATGATTATGGGAATATCGCATCCTTGTCAGCTGATTGTGTAAATTCTATATATTAATGTCATTGGTAATGTTAATCATGTCGCCATGTATACACATTATTTCGAAACGAGTTACAATCTTAGAAATGCTATTTGTTCGCAGCGTGCGTACTCTAGGAGTGGAGCTTGCATTCAATGGTCTGCGTCAAATACCAAAAACAATTACAGGATTGCATTCGAAGGAAAGGTAGGTTACGTTATTCAGATTTGATTTGAAAAATTACGTCAAATGCTTGAACTACTTAACTCTCCTTGTGTGAGCATTTCCAACGTCTTAGGTAGTAAATCCATAAGGCAAAGGATGTTTCGAGTCCTTTGACGATGTAAGCTGCAATTACTTAAACGTAAGGAGTAACCATTTGCTTGTCTTCAAGGTTGAATTCACTGTGTATACCCTATCTTACCGCATTAGGTCTAAGAGATTAAATTGATTGATAACTTCTTTGTTAGAGAAAAGCTCTCAAGTATTCGAGCTGCTCACACTATGTACACTGATGGTTCCGCAACAACAGGATAAGGGACGGAGATGAAGCAGCAGTGGTAATACGAGGTAACCCAGCCAAGCCTGAGATTTTCAAAGAGATTAAGGTGGAAGGGAAAACATTCACTTTTTCCTTCGAGAGAGAGAGAGTTGTAAGCAGTATCTGAGGCACTGAAATGGATGGATCAGAATGCAAACGACTCCAACTTGCCAATTCGTAACTCCACAGATGGTCTTTCCGGACAGCATTAGACAGGAACTCAAACAGAGTTACTCACGTCAAGGAACAGCTGTCCAAGACTGCCCCCGCCATTACTATCCAGTGGATCCCAGGTCATTGTAATATCCCTGACTAGTATTGTAGTAAGCCAATTTCTTGTCCCCGCAGTACGAACCGAACCTTCATACATGAATTGCCTGTTTCTTTCAACGAATATGCTTGCGACCAGACCTTTAGCAACAATCCCCCGAATCATTTCGATTAAGTCCATGCGCGATTACGATCGGAACATTACTCAGCATGTCGAGCCTACCAACACCGACTTGATGACGTTATCGACTCAAGATGCCAGAGATGCGGAGAGAATGCGTGTGTTTAAGTGCACTGAAGGGAAGTTAGCGTGGCTTGCCACTCACACTACAGATTCGCTGGAGTTTGCTACTAAGACATTACTTGACCTAGAAGCGAAGCCACAAGGCTTGCCTGTATACACGGTTACGCACATACGACACTTTGCTTTGAATCCATATCAAGACGAGGTGCTTTCTGTAGCTGTAAACATGAATTCTCAATAGCTCCTGATACAAGGAAATACACGTTGTCGTGACGTGCAAAGGAGTGGCTACGTCATACTGTATGCCCATGGTTTATACAATACACTTTAATTGCAGTGAAATTAATTTTGTTCCATACGCCCGCCATTTTGCTTTCAAGAGCGCTGGGTTCGCACCTGCAAATGATCGTATTTCGTACAGTTAATTGGGAAGGACGAAATTGCCCGCTGGTTCGCGTTTTGAATAATTCCAAGTGATTTTGACGATTTCTGATTCGAATAAATGCTATGGTAATTCGGTCTTATATGTTTATGGCACATTCTTCATTTTGATTCGCTCTCTGTAGACCAATAAACAATGCATTTCTTGCAATCAGGATAACAATTTGAAAACTTGTGTATAACTGCCACATTTCAAAACACAAACTGGATTAAGAAATCAACAAACTACTATGTCAACGAAGTAATGATTAATTCCAATTAAATTTTTCAATTGCTGCAGAATTATACTTAAAATTAATACAAACTGATTAAAATAATCCAGAACTGTGCATGAAATCAACGGGGTTGAGGGGCATAAAAGGAAATATACTCTATGCCATCTCATCTTTTTCTAAATTTCAGTGTAATTAATCATAAACAATTTAAGGTCCTCGTCAGTAGTGGTTACAGTCAAAGTACTCAAGCCAAAAGCATTACTTTAAAACTAGCAGGGCTGTAATCATTGTGTATGCGAGGATGGCATTGTTGAGAAATCTTCTGTAAGCTGCAACGTAGACTGATTATAGAAAGTAAAGTACAAACCCTGTCGATATTCTGAGGCACTTCGTTGAAGTCCAGGGAATCGAATTTGTTTATTCAGTGACGTTGAAGTAAATTAGTTGTTGCTGACGGTTTTTACCATATATACATGTAATAACAAACACTGATGTTGCCTTTTTGCATTAAATCGCTTCTATGTTTAGTACAAAATCATAAAGAAAATTTAAAGACATCTAAGGGGCACATAAAGTCGTGGCTTCTGTATAATATTAACATTCGGTCGTCGTTGCTAACTAAGATCATGACCTTTCCGAAATAATATGATTGTTGTGGAAAAATTTATTTATTGGATCCAAGTAAAAGGAGACAATTTTTACTCCAATCGTAGGTTGATATTATATGCAAAGTAACAGGTAATGGAGGAAACTATTATCCTACTCACCTGGCTTTGTTAAACTTGGGTATGTACGTTTGTGTGTTGGAGAAGTCACCTTATATATTCTTACATTTGTGCTTGTAGGTTTGTATTTACTTGTTTACTTTGTTGTTTCTTTCAACAATCTTTTTGTGGTACAAAACTTTAGAATCTGCGACATTGCGCTAAAAACATACTTAAAAGCTTTTCTCGTCTGACACTTCAGAGTATGAATCGTCAGAAAGGAAAGTATACATATATGGCAACCTATTTATACGGAACATGTAGCAAAACTAGCCAATCCTAGGCAAGAAAGGAAACAAAGAAAGAGAAAATGAAGAAACAAAACATTATTGGAAGAGTCCAAGTGATCGTCCTTTCATCTTAGGGTATTGGAGTTTGTCTACATTAAAGCAAGAAAACCAGTACTCTGTAGGCAGAAAGAGTTCGTTTTTTCACTTGGACACTTCCAAGAATGTTTTGTTTCTTGATTTTCGCTTTCTTTGTTTCCTTTATATTGTTTATGATTAGCTAGTTTGATACATGTTTCGTATAAGTAGGTTGCCATATTCATATACTTTCCTTTCTGACAATTCAAACTCTGTAGAGTGTCAGACGAGAAAAGCTTTTAAGTACGTTTTCAGAGAAAGTCGCAAATTTTCAAGGCGATGTTATTTGTTTATTTGTTTGTATGTTATTTTATTCTTTTTAGGTATTTGTTTATCCATTAAGTGAATTTATGTGTGTATTTGTTCGTTCATTGGTGGATACATTTCAAATTTTGTTTCAATTTAGTTAGATATGCTACTAATTTATGGACTCCATTATATAAATGCGAACAATGTCTACCGTTACACAGCGCTTTACTTAACAGCGATTTGCTGTTAATCATTGAGTCTTGACCAGTTCAAAAGGTGTGGACAGATATGCGTCAAATCGTAGTATCCTCAGTGTCTTGATCAACATTTATTTTTGTCGTTAGTGCTTTGTATTTTATTTTGTAGGAAGTCGTTTGTATTGGGCCAAGATATTATCCTTACATTTCAGTTGACGTTTTAGGCCAGTCGTTATAACCGTCCATCTGTCATGTATCTGATGTTGGAAATTTTTGTTTTGCTAAATTCGTTTCAATTTCTTTGGAATGGAAAATATTTGTTTCGTGAATAGTGAAAATAAGAGAGAAAAAATTCAGAGGATATTGAGTATTTGCACCAGTTATGATGTATAGAACACGATTGAAAGCCTCTTGTAAATCCTCATTTGCAATTACATTTGACTGGAGGCTAAAGCAGTCTTGTTTTGACATTTCTGGTTGTAAGTGGTATCAATCTTTATACTTTGGAAGTTTTCTTGTTCAACTATTTCTTTTCCTTGTAATTTGGATCTATAAGTCGCAATGACTTCTTCAAGGGTGAAATAACGCATGCGTTCTAGGTGACAAAACGTGTATCTTTACATTTTATAAATATAATGTATACGTTCTCTCCGTGTTTTGCAGACGGGCTTTTCAATCCGGGAGACAAAGTCGCAGTTATTTCAAAGTTACCTGAGCTGCAACGTCAACAAGAAGGGCACGGTGGATACAATGATAGCATGAGTGAAGTAAGTCAATAGTCATAAATGAAGCACAATACCTCTTAGGAGTAAAGAACAGTGTTTCCCTATTACAATGTTGCTTGATTCTCCTACGTGCTTATTGTAAGTATACTCCTCCCGTACAGACTTAAAATACGACGTCTTCCGGTATGACTAGAGGAACACGTTAAGGAGCTGAAAAGAACGAAGGACTTAAATGTTAGGAACAGAGAAGGACCGCTCTCTCATAACAATGACCAAACTTGACGTAGGTTGCATACCAATCGGTATCCCTACCAATTTTTCGAGTCTGTTCATGTTAGAGTATAGTGATTGTGATTAGTCATATTTTCTGGTCTCTCTTTATGTTGCATTGCCCTGCCTCTGAAACGGAAACCGTGTTTAAAAGAGCCATAAAACGATATTTTACTTTAATCCTTTCCAGGGAATGATATATACAACTTCGATGAGCTTCTTTAAGCCTGAAAGAGGCTTTTTGCCGATAAACGTGGGTTGCACAACAACTCGATAGGCTTTTGCAGTGACAACGGTATCATCACTTACTTTTAATAAGCATAAATCTCCACCAAATTTTTGGACTGCAAAAGAGGAGGCCTTTGAGTCACATATGATCAATGGCACCCGAGAGAAAGAGAAGAGTTGTTGAGACAAAGGAAGGCTTAAATTCTCTTGAGCTCATGTTCATATGACTGTCACAAATCTGTCACAAAGACATGTTCCATTTTGATTGTTTCGTCATGTTTTCTAGTTTTTTATGATAATATCTTGCAAGCTTCCATGATTAACGATACTTTTCTGATGACTGTCCAAACAATTTGACTTTGCTAAGCATTAGTTATGATATTTGTATCAATCTAAAATATTAGCATGGTCGCAAAAAGCCACATCCTCTCATATAAAATTATCCCTGGAGCCCCCCTTGTCAAATTTTTAATAAGTCACCACCGTTGCTAGAAAGATTGCAAATAATACAACCCTTTTATCCAATCGTGCAATTGCACCTGTCTGTTGAAAGATAAGTTAACAAGGGGCATATGGTCCTGTTTATAGGTCTGTATTTATCCTCATTTCTACCCGATATCCCACGTCTCATTTTTAGTTAGTTGGACAGATTGGTAAAGTGAAACAGGTTTTGGATAGCGGAGATGTTATTGTTGACTTCAGTCAAGGCATTCTGGATCCTACGAATCCATTCCTAGCATTATTTGGACTGCTGGCGCGAGATGACTGGTGCTTTAATCCCAACTGTTTAAGGAAGGTAAGCATCGCAATTCTAGGTTTCCCCTTTGCCACGTTGATTACTAAACATCTCGTCAGTGTTACAATTGTAGTGACCTTCACAGTTAGTTAAAATATTTTGATTTCTCAATACTATCCCAGATTGACGTCAATGTAGAAATGTCTAACTAAAATTCCCTGTGTCTTGTGATAGACATTCATTACTAGTGGTACTGACATAAAGTTGGTTGTTCTCTTTAGGAGTTCCTGCGTCTTCCTGTTGTTAGTTATAAGAAAGGTTCTTAACAGGAGGAGCTTAAGACATGGAAATCAAGGGACCTCAAATTTGGAATTTGCCTGAGTTTTCTGTTCGGCTAATTTTCTTTTGTTGAAATTTGTCTTGTCTGACCTTAAACCACAAATGTTGTGTAGACTTGCACCAAGTCCTGTTTTCCCAACAACAATGGCAAACTGCATCTGGCAGACTCTCGTTGTCCTATGTGAGTTTAAAACTTCCACCATTTTGGCCAAACGAGCCTATCATATGGTGTTCCCAAGTGGAAGCCCAGTTTGCTTCAAGGAACATGTCATCACAGGCAACCAGATTTGCTTATGTTGTTTAATCCCTATAGCCTGAGATTGCTCAAGAGGTACAGCACATATTAATTGCACCACCAGTAACACGGCCGTACGATTATTTAAAGGACTTATTAAAAGGACTTCTGCCTCTGAGCAAAAATGATTATACCCAACTCCTAGTATCTGAGGAGCTAGGCAACCAAAAACCCTTTCAGTTGCTCTGACACATGCGCCAATTATTGGGTGATAACAAGCTTGAAGATTGCATTTTACATCAGCTTTTTGTGCAGTGCCTTCCCACCAATACTCGACTAATTCTTGCTTCGACTAGCAACACTGTCATAATCAATCAGTTGGGTTTAATTGTTGATAAAATCATTGAAGTTGCTTTACCTTACCCTGATGTTGTCCATATCCCCTTCCCAATCCCATCCCCACTCCCTGACAGTCAGGAACTCATCCACCTTTGTCAACAGGTTGAAACTCTAAGTGCTCAATTATATGCACTTACCACCCAGTTGCAGGGTTGACATCGTGCTCACTCCCATAGTCCCAGCCATGGGTGCCCAACCTATTTTACACCCTTTCTTTTCTGTTCCCACCCTTCCCATCCCTACTGCTGGTACCATGAGCGTTTTGATGCCCAGGCCAAGAAGTGTACATCCCTTTGTTCCTTCTCTTCAGTAACAGTAAACTAGGAAAACTCCACAGCCAGCAACTAAGGGCAACAAGTTCGACTGGCACACCCCCACGCAGTTGCCTTTTCCATGTTGGCAATCAGCTTACTGGTATCCGATTTGTAGTGGACACCAGGGCTAATGTTAGTGTTCTACCCCCTACCCAGCAGGAAAAGCATACTTCATGCCCCTTAACCCTCCAGGCTGTTAACAAGTCCTACATTTCCACTTTTTGGGCTAAATCCCTTACTCTTGACATCGTACTCCATCATACCTTCTGCTGAATTTTTATCGTCGCATACGTCCAAATTGCTATCCTTGGCACTGATTTTGTTGGTCATTTTTCGTTGAAAGTGGATGTCTGCAACCAAAAGCTTATTGACACCCACACTTCACTGTCCATTACCGGCATTTCTTCACAATTCTGTTCTCCAACCCCGGTTTTTTTTTTATTCCCAATGCACCTCTCCGTATTGTGCGATTCTTGATGACTTTACTCGACTGACCTTACTCAAGCATACCACCAAATAGTCGTCGAACCTGGTGACATTCCACAAAACTGCAATTACAACTCCTTTCGGATTATTTGAGTTTGTGGCTATGCCCTTTGGCCTCCGTAATGATGCACAAACATTTCAACGGTTTCTTCACCATATTCTGCATGATTAAAATTTCATGTTCGCTTATATCGATGGCTTGTTAGTTGCCAGCATGAATGGGCAAGAACATGAATATCATTTACAGTTACTATTTACCTGCTTTTCAGACAAATGTCAGTTTGGCACACCTTCATTGGATTCCCTTGGCCACCGAATTTCAGCTCATGGTCTGCCTAGTAAACATCAACCCATTCATGATTTTCCTGCCCCTACATCCATCTGCAAACTTCGTGAATTTTTGGGTCTAGTTAACTTTTACTGCCTCTTTACCCCTAATTGCGCCACTATTATTCAACGGATATACTTTCTACTAAGCATCCTACCAAGAGATTTTCATTTCCTGAAGCTGCTGTTTTTGCTTTTACTGCCATCAAGAACACGTTGGTTCAAGCCATCCTGACCTCCATGCCCCATACAGCCTAATGGTTGATGCGTTCAATACGGCCATAGGTTGTGTTCATCAACATTTCCTGGATGGTACTTGGAAACCACTTGTCCTTTTTTCTCGACGCCTAAAGCCTGCTGAAATCAAGTAAAATACTTTTGGCCATGAGTTACTTGCTGTTTACTTCTCTGTCCGCCATTTTTGTCCACAGTTTAGAAGGACGCCAGTTTTCGATTCTTACCGACCAAAACCCTTTAACTACAGGCTGCCTTATCAGCACATCCTGATCGATATTCACCTTGCACATTCCGTCAGCTTGATTTATATAACAATTTATGACAGACTTTCCCATATTCATGTAGACTATAATGCCACTGCGGACGCACTGTCATGTCTTGATGTAAACTCTATACTTAGCTGTCATATTGACCTCGATTCTATGGCTGCCACAAAAGACAATGATGACGAGGTTCGTTCCCTCAAAGACGCGTCAACCACACATTCCAAGAGCTGCCACTCCCTACTTCTTCCCGGACAATCACATGCAATATTTCTACCCGTACAATATCTCTAGCGACTGGCTAGCATGGCCGATACGGGGAGTTCAGCCTGTTAGATGAAACATTGATATAATTTAAGAGATTATACTTACATTATGTCTTTGAGGCCTTGCACGAGCCCTAGCACAAGTTCTTGCACAGCAATATGTACTAGGTAGCAGAGTCAAGCTTCGGGTAGAAGACTTTTTACATTCCGTTTTCATCCAGCAGTGTCACAGACTGGGTAGCATATGGCCTATCTCACAAATAGCAAGTATTTCTCAAACATAACGTTGCTCCTGAACATAGGGTGAAAAGTGAAGACCTTTAAGTGCTTCCTACATTCTTTGCATCAAAAGATTTGCAATGGCAATCGACCACGTTCGCTGAAAACAAAACAATGAAATGTGCTGATATGCCTTGCGGCTTCCTTTTGTGTACAAGAGGGCGATACCTATGTTAGTATCGTAGCCTTTGGGCCACATAGCAAACAAAGTACCTCGGTAAGTGACTGCCTTACTAGTGGCACTTTGACCTCCAAAATGTACCTAGTAAATGCAAAGTGCTAAGCAGGGAAACATTTTGTACTATTGAATCTTGGTGTGAATCAGTCATGGATTGGAATTCACCAACTTTCGGAACCAAGGTGAGCACTCTACCACTTAGCTTTGCGGCTCTCATTAACCAGACCCCTGTTAGTAAGTGGCCCTTTGCCATTGAAATCATCTTTGTGCGCCGATTTTATACGAGAATTACAACACCACCAACTTAACCATTAAGGGTCCTTTTCACTTAGGAATTCGCTTTTTGTGAGCTAAGCAGAAATTTGTAACCCGAAAGAATATTGTGGAAGTAAGTAGAAATTTGGGGTTAATTAAAGTTTGCGAGTAGTTACAAACTCATATGGTCAAGTATGCAAGTCCGTATGTTAGACATGGGTGCCATATTTTCGTACCGCATGTTAACTATTTATAGGTTTTCACAAATTCTTGTCAATAACACTTTGCAGTGTTGTTACACCTTTACACATCAAATATGTATATATACAAATATATACATATATGCGTGTATTTACTTATATATGTATGTATATATATGTGTATATGTACATCATATGTCATATATGTCATGTTTTTTAAATTATATATTTATCTCTGAATAATGTACATCGTAAGCACTGATATATCGAAGAAACGAAGAAAGGAGGAAAGAGAGAAAAAAGAAAACCGGCCCAGTAGTTTGTAAATTTTTCAGAAACAATTGGAAATTTCCCATTTTCTGTTACAGGTTTCAGAATTTGCAATCGATGATAAAGTTACTGTAATTGATGATACCGAGTTGATAAAAGCAATGCAAAAAGGACACGGAGGCTGGGTTAATGCTATGGCATTGGTAAGGCATACTGACATCTTGGTTGATTTGCATTGTCATATTGACGGAAATTAATTAATTCAATTAATTCACTTCTATTTGTATTTCAACATTCTCTTTCTAAAGTGCTTCGTCGGTTTTTGTATAAACTATCTATCCTATCTATTCTGTCCTATCTATCTATCTATCTATCTATCTATCTATCTATCTATCTATCTATCTATCTATCTATCTATCTATCTA
>JANTCA010035332.1:0-20623 GCA_024741275.1 Chironex yamaguchii
GTCTTAACAAAATGAAAAGAAAGACTTTACAGTTTGTATGATTCATTTTATTCAGTTAGTTACATATAATGATATATCAGTAGCTTAACATTACAATATTGAAACATTATTGTAATCCTTCGATAGGGAGGTGTAGTGTTAGCTTAGAATTAGTTACATGTAGTAATATGATACAGACTATGACTTCGAAGTCTGTACATGCGCACTTGTGTTCTTGTTGTTGGTGAAGCAGCCATTATTAAAACCACGTTCCAACCATAGCACGCTCTTATGTTATGTGTGTGACTGTTTACCCAACTCACAGTTAATAACACGACATCTAAAACAATATTCTTTTGTTTATGGTGGAAGCAGCCTTAAAGACTCGTTCAAGATTAAGAAGCATATTTGAAGCAGTTAAATAACTAGTTCCTCAATCATGATGACAGCGCTGAAGTGACAAACTGGCAGTGTACAAGAACTTTTGCCAGTTATTTAACTATAAAACTTGAACAACTGACAGATAAAGAACCAAATCTACACTGAAATAGGGCAGGGTATGGTTTTTCATGTAAGTATTTATGTCAACGGTTTTCATCAGACACGTTTACTACATTTTCTTTTATATCATTTTATGTCTAGTCAATTCCCAATGTTCTCATGTTTTATTAAAAAGCTATCTAGCCAATAAAATGGAGTTTTATTCTATTAGTTTCAAAATATGAGACTGCAAATTGGAAATCATACAACAGCTCTATGATATCATGTTCTGCTTGGCCTGAACTGAATGCAAGTCACTTGTTCTATAGATGATTTCAACACATAAAATAGCAGATATTCTTGTGTGAACAAACTTTGCAACACACTAACAAGTCTTGGAATCTTGTAGTGATGCAGAGATGACAGCCTAAATTCACTTCTGAGAAACAGCAGCCTAATAGCTCAGTTGCCAGAACATCTGCCTAGAAAGCAAAAGTTTGCAGGTTTGGTGCCCACTCTGGACGTACAATTTGTTTCTCAGAAATACAACAATTTCTACATAATTCAAAAAGTCATTACCAAGGGTCATAGTACAGTCATGTTTTGATAATGGTATCACTATCAGTTTATTTCAGATTCATTGGGAAGCATGGTCTGAACCTGAAAGTAGGGAGCTACTTTTAGAGAAAACTGTTCCACAGATTTTAAAGGAAAGAATTGAATGGCCATGGCCAATGTGTGCAACCAAATCCTACCACAAATTAACAATTCACCTGCTTGTACAACATATCCTCTGTGAAAGCACCTTTGCCCCAATAAAGCAAGTATTCTATGTGGTAAATGACATCCAGAGAGACAACAGAAGCAACATGTATATGTTGGAAACTCCTGTCAATGGACTTTTAATAAAAAATTCAAATAGTTGAGTGGATTTTTATGGTAATATTAAGCATGACAAAGTTGAAACTAGTGATGGCCCAGGCAGCTGATATTACATTGATTATAATAATGGCAGCAGAGAAGATGACAATGGTAATGGTGATAATGATGACAATGATTATGCTCATGATGCTAGGCAGTGATATGGTACGTGATCCCTTTCAAGCAAACAAAGGTTTCTTCTTAAACTAAATAAGGGCAAAGATGATGCATTAGATAAAGTAAACTACAAAGGATGGGGAAGGTTTTTAATCAACATGAGTGTGTATCTAGTGAGGGTATGGATCACCTACAAGATACAAAGGCAGGCATTTGTCTCAACTCTACAAGACACACCCAGTACCTCTGGCGGAACAATCCTTAGATAATATTGAAGCAGAAGGAATTATCCAGAATGTCACTCACAGTGACTGGGCCAGAATAACTGTGACACCTATTAAGAAAGATGGAACTGTCAGATTTTGTTACGATTTTAAGGTCACCACAGATCCATAACAAGAAGTAGATCAAAACCTGCTTCCATGCATCTAAGAGATGGCGTATTCACTGGTGGTATTCAGTTCTCAGTTATTGACCTGCAACAAGTCTATCTACAGATGGAGATTGATGAGCAGTGTAGGCAATACTTGACCATGAATAGAAACCACAGCTTATATCAGTTCAGGCAACTACCACATGGAGTTGCATCCAAACAAGCTATATGGAACCATGCCCTTGATCAGGTCCTCCAGGACCTACTGGGTGTTCAAGGTTATCTTGATGATATAATTATGACTGTGCATGAGCATCTGACCATGTCAGACAAAGTCTTGGCCAAGTTAGAAGAGTATGGTTGAAAAGCCAACTAGTCCAAGTAAAGGTTTCTCCAAGACTCTTTTGAATTCTTGGTTTATGTTATCTTGGCAGAGGACCTCACATAGTTACCAGTGAAGGTGGAAGCCACTGTGAACATGCCACCATTAAAAGATGTTATAGAGCTCCACTACTACTCTCAATCATTCAAAACTTCGTACTCTGCTGAGTCCATGACATTACTTGTTTAAGAAAGAAACCAAGTGGTTGCGGACAGAGAAAGAACAAAACCACACTTCTGAAAGTAAAAGCATTCTCACAAGAAGACAAAATTTTTATACCCTATGACTCAACATTATCCCTAGTAATGGCAAGTGATAGCCGATCTTATGGGCTGGGCACAGTACTTTCTAATGAGATCCCAACAGGATCAAAGAGGCACATCACCCACACCCCATTCATTAACTAAGGAGACAAAATATGCCAAGATCGAGAAAGATGTGTTGTCCATAGTGCCCCACAGGGAGGAGCTTAAAACTTATTACTGATCATCAAGCTTTCACATACATCATGAACCCTGGAAAGCAAGTTCCATTTACAGCTGCCACAAGGTTATAATGCTGGTGCCTGTTCCCAGGAGTATTTTAATGCATTATCAACCACTCCAACATGAAGGACTATGCAAAGTGTGATAATCTGATGAAAAAGTTAAGCACAATGGTCTGAGGTGTATAAAATGTCTGTTGCAGAAAATCTCTGACTGTACAGCAACAGAGAAGACATTTTCACCAGGACACCCCCTTGACACAGGTAGTGGAATCTATACAGAATGGATGGGAAGGTGGAGCACATCACCCTGAACACGTACCATATGCTAACAGATGGGGCAAACACACCCTCCATATGAAGAAGTGTTGCTCTGTTGAACAAGAATCATTGTCCCAAAGTAAGCTTTTTGAACAATGCAACAATCTTTGTCTAAAAAGAGAGTCTTTAAGAATACTTTTGACAGGTGTAATAATGCTCAACCTCGTGTACTGCTGTTTAGTCTAGGGTTCTGCTTGTCTACTTAAATGAATCAGCTACAAATACTTTGGAACTGTACTGTTACAACTGATTCAAATAACAGCTATCATACTCCAACCAGGTCACTTTTCCAAACAGGACTTTTCTGTGACCATTGAAGAACTAAGAAGAAATGAGTCTGAAATAATAGCCTACAAATCCCTGAACGAGTTCATGGGTTGTATCTGCAATACTTGTGTGACTTATTTACAACATTGTTCTCTCATAGCCTCCACCACACACTTCTGGCTGCCAATGAAGAGAGAGGCGCAATGCTACACTAGAGACTCTCACCTGGCCAAATCAGGCACTCTCCGTAAATATTTTTAAACAGTGTATTTAGTGTGAATCTATTTCTTGTAATTTTAGAGAATTTCAATAGATTCTGATGCGCTACTACTCATAAAAATGGCATCTTAATTAGATGTGTAATATTCTATGGCAGTACCTGTGCTAGACTTGAAATAAAACGAAAAAGCCAATAAAATAACAATGTCACTATCACTGGATACATTCAATCGCCTGCCCTAAAACCTGCAAGTGCACGTATCAAATTCTGCTCAAACCTAACGCCTTACACTATGACAGAGAAAAATTAGTTACAAATCCCGAGAACACAATCGGAGATACAAATTGACTTACTAAAACGAGCTAATATTTTAACTCCAGGCCTACAGTGCGTAAACTATTTTTAAATACTGCAACAAATTCTTCTGTCACTACCAAAGCATGTGATGTCATTGTTGAGGTCAACTGTCCTGATCTTCGAGTTAAAGGACGATTACGTTTGCTAAAACATTACACTCTTGGATAGGCTTACTTAGCTAAATCCTTCACGGGCATGTTTAATTTAAAATGACAATACAAGTAATGAAAATTGTTTGGTTTGCCAAAACACACACTACTGCATCTTCTATGACGGGACCTTAGCCGGATGACAAGGAACAGGCTTGTGTATGGTCATTCAGTGACTCATTGAGATGAAATTTAGTGTTCGACAAGTTGACAAGTAGTGCTCTGTTTAAATGTTGACAACGAAAGTAACATCAGGGCAACCACCGACCAACCTTCTTTCACTGCAATTCTTTTTAAATACTAAAAATAACTTACTTGCTATCACGAAAGTTAGAAATTTCTCCATGTCGATTTGCACTCCACTTCCTTCTTAAATTTTTTGACACTCCTAAAACAGAAGGTCGAAAGTTTGAACGAATTTACCTCCTCTCAAACTGTGTAATCAGGAACGGAACCGTTGTCCGTGATTATCTGTGAATATACATATCTGATACGGATCGATGCCTTGTTATTATCCTACGAATAAATAGAAGCAATGTTACCACCTCCTGTTTTGTGTTCACTCGACACTTGGGGTCCGTCTAAGTTTGTCAGCAACTTACTCTGAAAAAGTCAAATGCAATGCTAGAAACTGTTTGTGGTAAAGCAATTTTGAAAATCAAACCTTCAACGAAAATTAGGGTTAGTGATCCGTGGCTAAAGTAAACTTATAAGGAACACTATTAAAAAGATTACTGGTAGCTTGTGGCGTGCTGTTGGAGGTGACTACAATTGAATTGCTCTCTAGTCAGGGCCAATGATCAACCATTACCAAGTTAAAAACGCTGGTTTTGACATAAACAAATCACTGACCATGAAGGCGCGGGTTATTCAAAAGTTATTTCAAATCTTACATTAAAAACGCGTGGTAACCTTAGTGTAAACCTTACAAAAAGCATTCCTTTGCTAAAAGTGCGAAGGCTAAGTATTCCTGATTAGTTTGAAAATTCGCGATAGTTTTGAGTATTCTGGACACATCAAACAATGTGGTAAAACTACTGTGTGACATAAGTTGCCCATGTCAAATGATTTGCGATCCTTTCACGAGATCAGGTTTCTTATTGCTTCATCCACTTTCGTCCATATTTTATAACTATGTTGAAACAAAGGATAGTAAACTTTTCATTAACTAAAGAACAAACAAACATGCCTTCGACACGAAAATCACACTGACGACAGAATTTGTGTGTTTTAATGAATGCTTGCCTTGAATGTTTCAAACTTATTCAAACGTGGTCCAAAAGTCACATTTCCTTCTTTGCTTCAAAAACCCAAAATAGGGGGTGAGGGGTGGGGTTGTCATAGTTCTCGGAAAAAAACAGCGTTTCTTATTCTTTCAATGTTTCCCCTGTAAGGATGACAAGAGACGATACTGCCCGACTTCGCACTTTTAGGTGGGCGTGGCCAAGTTGATGTGGATCCTCGAAATAAGGAGTACTCTACAGACTTTGCATCTCTTGACCGTGTTTCGAATTTAAGATCTATCGAACCAAGTTCAAAGAAAACCACCAGCTTAGAAATTCAGGACGTAAGGAACCATGAGGTTATTTGCCAGAGAAAGGACCTACAATGTATCGCTTGCATTAGCTATTGACAGGTCCGCTTTCATTAATACAGTCACCCATTTCTTGCAACGACATCAAGTTGATATGCCTAAAGAGAAATTACCCATGATATTAAAACTTAAGCTCTGTTTAGATTTTGGTCAATCGATGGCGTTATTCACCTGTACTCAAAATTTTCACCGTCGGGGGCGTGAGAATTAGCACGTCCTCATATCCCTCACTCCCAAGACATCCTCGTGCAAGTATGTGAAATATAAGCAACAATTAATATTAAAAAAGAGAAGAGGAACAAAACGAAATAAAATAAAGATATTGTGTGCCACTGATAATAATATCTGAACACGTACTTGCCACCAACCACGTTTAAGTTGACTTGAACCATCAACGATTGTGCCAAACCATATCTTGTTTATGGATGTAAACGAAGACCAACCAGAGGCGGATCCAGGCAAAAATCTAACCGTGGATATGACGCCGGGTTCTGGACATTTATACATAATATCAATGAAACCAAAAAGGTGCCTGCTATGAAACGATGTACACACAAAAATTACCACCTAACCTCAATCATAGGGTTGTCATATTGTAACCAAAAAAACCGATAAAAAACAATGTGCAATGGCTAACCTACTAAAAAACTCTTCACAGTCTTTTCCCAGACCTCTGGAAACAACTTTTCCCTTACCTTGTGTTAAAATTTCTGCCTTCGTCCTACAATTTCGACCATCGCAAATTTGTCGCAAAAATGTTGCCATTTACGAACTTGCCTCTCTCAAGTTGCTCCTTCTATATAGTATGTAGTCAACTTGAGACTCTCTACCCCGACTTTTATATGTTGCTTGGTGTTCCCTTTTCTTCCTGAAATAGGTGTTCAAAGATGACATACCCACCCTTGTTGCAAATTTTACTGCCATTTCTGTTCCATCATTTGTTGCTAACAATCTATACTTCCCCACCCCCCTCGTCTCCTGCCTCCTTATTTCTTTCACCAACATACCCATTCAAAGCTGTACAACTCTTACATCCATCACTCTTGCATTCCTCCTTGCCTGCTGTCTCTGGTCTTGTTTTCCTCACATCTGCCTCCTTTTTCCTAGTGCTCCAACCACCCTGGCTCCAACAGTAGCATAATTTCCATTAGTATCCTGTTGGGCCAAAGCCATAATGGCGGCCGTTGTTAACCCGGGCCTCGATCGATCCGGTATGGAGTTCTTTGGCTTGACTTTCATCCGCATTTTGAGTTGACACAATTTTTACACAGCATGCCCGACCTCTTTTGGCTGAAAACAACCACGGGCAGAGGAAACCTTAGTTATCTTATAGGGACAACATCAGTAGGGAGGTTGCCAACCAAGGCTAAAGAGTCCCCGCCTTTCCATGAGACAGACCACCCCTGCCGAGCGCCAATTCAGCAGAAATGTTTGAGGGGGATATTTACCCCATATCTGGGACCCTAGCAGTCGCTACCACTCTGGGTCAGAGCGGATTTGGGAATAGTGGCAATTAAGGGGTAACTGCATTCTCCCCAAAACTCTAGAACTTCCTTACTGGAGCCTTACCTCTTGATGCAGTTTTACGTCAATATCCATGGCAATCGCATGACTAAGGCCTTGTAGGTAAAAAATTTGCGGATGGATAGTTATCTTCTTAAAAAGGGCGGTAAAGTCGCAGATATATTTTATTTATATTATAATATATAATTTATATATTTAGCCCCAAGGCACTACAATTTTGCAAAAAATTGACCAGGCTAATATCTCTAGAAACTCCTATGGCCAAGGGGAAGGAGTGGAAGGAGCCAGTAAAAGCTCAACAATTAGTTTCGTTTTCATTTCTGGCCTCCTTTTTAGTGTGGAACTACATTTTTAGAGCTTGCCTTCCGCTGTCATTTTTGCAGGCGTTTCACTAGAAGCTTCTTTGGGGTAAATACCTATTGTTGACTGGTTTGCCGTGGATTATATTGTTCAATGCAAGGATCAGTTATCAATTATATGAATTTATTTATTTCTGTCGTTCAAAGAGCACAGTGTTCCATCTTTTGTCTGTCTATGAGGGATCTAAACAACTTGATTAACATGTTTTAAAGCCGTGGTCTTTGTCAAGTCGGTTGAAGGCACGGACAATGAAGAATTTTCTGGGCTATGTTTCGAGAGATTCTTCTCCCAACCTGACGATGGAAGTAAGATCCTTCGAAACTTGTGATCACAATTCTTAAGTATGATTAGATGTTAAATTTCTTCTTGAAACAAGTGATTGGATGCTAAATTTCGTTTTGAAATAAGTGATTGCATGCTACCAATTTGCTAGCCCGTTTAATACATCAGCCTTATGGTCCTCGAGAGCTTTATTAAATTCATGGTGCAAGATCAGAATAACCAAAAGATTACAGTTATTGTAGAAATGGCCACGAGTGAAAAAGTATGAAGATGAAACTAACACCGCAACATTTAATGATTTGTTGGGCAGTGGGAATCTGAACGGTGCCCAAGAACTGTTCGCTCAGGTCTGGTACCGCCACTCAACTCCTCTTGAATATAAACATTGAAACAAGATTAAGAAACGATATGTGACACTCGGTATGAGCATTTTAGTAATTTCATATCCTTATGCATTCACAAAATCGTGATTGAAGGTCGCTTTAGATTTGCGGTCCATTTCAAGCGAGTATCTCAAGATAGACCTAGCAAAAATTGCCAAGATTGACATCCCAGTGAAGCAGAAACTTGGGAAGATGATCGAAACCAATTGCTTGAAGGTGTCGGAAGGAAATAAGTACTAAGTATATACTTGGCAGAATGTCTTAGTACATAACAATGAACAAACAACAATTCATTCTCTCCCGATCTGCAGTTCGTAGTAGTACGTTACGAATGTTAGTAGAAAAGGTATTTACACAACTGGACCCTACTATATCTACTAGTAGTAGAGCAACATTAATATCGAGTTAGTAAATTAGCTAACAACTAGCTAAGCATTACGCGGAAAGGAGTGTTTCGGAGTCCAGGGTTGCCAGATTTGCATTGTGGGAAATATGCCACATTTTGCAAAAAACAAGCCAGATTAGTCAGAAATAAGCCAAATTCAATTTCCTCCGTGGAAGCAGATAGTGACTGCGCAGGAGGCTATTCAAAACAGTGGATTTACCTATACTTGTTAAATCCTTGCCAAAAACAGGAAATTTTTCAAGGATAGGTTGTTTTCACAGTTGAAATCACATCAACTTCATATTTCTGATGCAAGTGAAACTTCAGTAGGCAATATGGACGATTTTTGATTCTGGCATGTAGGCATCAAATATTTGAAAAAGAAGGTGTAAATATATTATTGTCACTTTAAGCTTGCCGATTGTGCTTGAAAGAAACCTGAATTCTTGCATTTCTTATTTTTGCTGGCATATAAAGCTCTTTTCAAGCCATTTAATTCAAGCAAATTTGCCGACGAAATTCCCCTGCATGGCCAAAAGCGCCTTGTTTTTGAAACAAAATTTTTTGCATAGGGTGTCACTCCCCCCTCAGCCTTTTGTAGTTATGGCCCTGCCTATGACGTCTATTTCGGTTAATGTAAACGTGATCTAAAGCCACCATAAACCTTTAAGTAGGCACACAATAGTTTGTGTGATGGAGAAAGAGAAAAACACCAAATGCATATTTGAAAATATTTTGTATCTGCCTGCTCATTTCATGCATATCACGTCTCAGCACAGCATTTTGTGAAATTACATGCTTGAAGTTTTAACGAATGGAGTTATTTATTTATTATTTATTACACAAAGTCTGCAAGGACAATTTCATCTTCTTAGTCCTTGTTGGACACAGCACTTGGATACATAATATCTGAGTTGAACAAGGAAAGCATTCTTTGGCTTGGTACGAAGATTTATAGGATCTCATAGCATATCTGCAACCAAGCGGGCTTTGTATTGCACTTGAGCATCCCCTTCAAGCTCTGCAGTGGAGAAGTAGGCTCTCACCTCCTGCCAGTTGACTAAGATTGTGAAAATGACTTTCCCTCTCACCAGCCAGCGTGTTTGTGAGAACTTCTGGAATAGGCAGGGAAGGCTTGCACGCTCACTTTTCTCATTGATAATGTCAAACAGCTTCTTGTATGCTTCCCGTCGCAAGATGCTCTTAGAAAACCATTTCTGTATTTCACTCAAAAGGAAGCCAAGATGGGATGGCATCTGCATGCTTGATGCAAAGGGCCAAGAAATGGCATATGCACTTTTATTATGGTACAGTCGGGTGATTCAGTCCTGAACCTGGACCAAACTGAGTCATGGTCACCACCCATGGCTGATGCTCCGTCACTGCCAAACACAACACATGCACTTATTTTCAACCCAGCAGCCTCCACACAAGCTTTCATGTCGTCAAACAAATCCTTACCACTTACACAAACGACTGGTATCAAACCAACAATGACAGTGACAATCTTCTTCTCCACCTTGCTGTAAAATCTCACTGCTATGCAAAGGTACTTCAAGCAGCAACATATGTCGACTCGTCAATCATGACACAAAACTTTCCACCAGCCATATCTTTGCACAAATCTTTGTGTAGAGCTGGTGAAACAACATTCTTTATCAGACTGGCACACTTGATGTGATGCAGCTTCATTTTCTCTAATTTTGAACCAGTTCCACCACGTACTATTATATCCCCAAGATGGTCTATGGACATGATTGCACTGTGGCATGCTATGACGACAGCAAATTGAATTTCTATTTTCTTTGTTTTTTCGTCATTTTTTGTTTTTTGACCAAAAACTTTCTGGCAGTTTGAAACGGAACTTGCAGTCTTGGCATGTTTTGAAATTTCTTCATGCTGCTTGAGATTTGAGACAAAAAGAGCAATAAGCCATGTCAGATCCATCCACTGCCTTTCTAACCCAAGGATATTTGATCTGCCATTCGGGCTTGAACCTTCTACATTCATCCTAATGACCTTTCTGAGACTCATTTTTACCTTTCTTGAAAATTGTACCATAACATAAATAAGACTTCCACTGGTTTGTTTGAATTTAGATTATAAAATTTCTGATCAAAGGCTCTTTTACAGTGTGCTTGTGCTTTCTAAATAAGCGAACGTCATAAATGGGTGCCACACATTCGAAACAACCAAATATGGATAACCCTGGCAACTGCGATTCAGTGCCGAAAACGTCATGCAGTCATACCTCACAGAACAACACATGATACGTGTAGTTCAATGAGAAAATATGCGCCAATAATTTGATGTCTATATCAGTCGTCTGCTAGAAATCCTACTATTGTCTCGCTGAATCTATGGGGTCAGAAAGGGCACTCATTTCGTCCGAAGTAAGAAATGCAAGACAAATTTGGGGAGAAAAAGGTTTTGACTACTGTGGGCGTTAATGGCCAAAAAGAAACCAAAATGAAGAAATAAGCCAAAGAAAAATTTTGCAGGCCAAACCAATCGCAAGAAAGCCAAAACAGCAAAATTTGGCTTAAAAAAGCCAATCTGGCAACCCTATTTCGGACAATATAGAGGATGTAGCCCTAATCATTCACTCCACCCGTGCCACTTTTGGGGGTGGCTGGTATCCTTGTGACTATATTTAAATTAGTAGTTTTTATGTGCTTTACTTCCGATGCCAAACCTATTCAAGCTAGTTTTCTTCTATGTACAATTTAGTATCTTTACTTTATCAACATTTATGTTTATCTATATTGAAACCAGCATTCCGCACTCTCCGAAATGATTGAACGTATGTGATTGTTGATGAAATCAATTTGGCAAAGTACTTCTCAATAACTGTAGACTCTACACTAGATCTTAAGAATGTGGACTACCTGACAGTGAGTGTCTTCTATGTTCTACGATCTGGCCCAGTTGATTGAATCATACAGTTGATACCAAAATGTTCACACACTGAATCAGAAATCACCGAAATCACTCTTAATTCCTTGGAGCAAAATAGCATGAACATTCAAGCTTGCTTTGGACAGTCAAATGACAATGCAGCAAATATGAGTGTGAAGTATAGTGATGTTCCGGCTATCCATCTTGAGAAATGTAGTTTTGCTCATTATATACCAAGCATGGCGCACTCCCTTAATGTGGTTAGAAAAAGTACAGCATAAAAGTGTCTTGCTGCAGCAGGATTTTTTTTAAACTGCTACCTTTACCCCCTGGCTAGCTGCATTAACATCGCTGGCAAGCCCATCAAAATCTTACACATTAACAAAATCTTTTCTGACATAAGATGAGAACCCTGCCATGATGCTTTAAGGGCTGTCAACACAGAGTATCATGAAAATATTTCAGCAGGGGCCCAAATGAGGGGGTGTTACCCCCAATAATTTCATCACCTGGTCCCTATCGCCTTTGTCCATGAAGATGGCTAAGATACAGCAGATGTATTTTCTTTTAGTCAGGCTAGGGAAACAAGGGTGGTTTTTTTATTTATTTTCACTTCGGTATTTTTACTGCTTTTTGATGTCTTCAGAAAGAAACTAGCTACCTATGACGAAAGTAACCTTTTCGAAAACTGTACATGCTTAATCTTGTTTTCATGTTATGCCTGGCGTAGGATGCGCAAACTTCAAGGAAATGCGACAGCCGTCCCTTACAACATCTAGTTTGCAGACATTAGCCCGTTGAGGCGAAATCTCGAAGTTTTCAATGGCCACCGTGACAGAGGGACAGCAAAGAAAGGTTATAAAGAGTCACTCAAGAAGTCCCTCGGTACCTGCCAAGTTGACCGTCGCCAGTGGTCAACACTTGTTGTTGACCGTCAGGCCCGGCGCCTCTACCAGGTCATCTCAAACTTTGAGGACTCCTGCAGGGCCAATCTGAAAGTGAAAAGCCGCAGGAAGAAGGACCGAGGAGCCTCAATTCAATTAAGGCAGTCTTACGATGGAGCGTCTAATGAGAGTGAAGTACCAAAGTATGATATCAGCGATTCAAAAAGAGAATGTTTTTACATGTGGCCGTTTGATGGCGTTTCCAACCAGGTCATTATAGAAGCCAGGATTTCATCTATCGTGGCAAAATGATTTTTAGGCATTTCACAGAAATCAAGTTATGTACTTGAAGAGAAGCAGCAATTAGGCATTTTTATCCTAATGCATAAACTGCAAACGGTCTCGATGACAAGAGGGCGGTCACATACAAAGGCTTTAGAAAACGTCTTCTTTGCAATAGCATAAACTTGAGAGGATGCCAGATGCCAGATGAACAATGCTACTCATGTTAGTGCAGTAGGGAAGTATAAAAATGGACATGTATAGGTTATATTTCTTGAGGCATAGGCAAATTCTCACAGATTTTTGCACTGCGTATCCAGGGGTCTTTGATACTGACGAAGAGTAACTAGACGATAGATTTACGAATGTGACAAAGCAATACTAAAACTTCTAATTGGATCACCAATGTGTGAAGGAACACTTTCTAAGCTCAAGCTAGTAAAAACAAGTTATGATTCAGACTGGGACAAAGTAGGCTTAGATTTTTGTTGCTATCTTTGTTGGATTTGATTCAAAAAATTGATCATAAAAAAATGATAGACTCATTTGCAAGTACACCTACCTTGCAAAAAAGGTTGACATTGTAAAAATTTTAAAAGCAAAAAGTAGTCATATTGTAAATTCACTTTAAAGAAATTTCATTTTATCGTCTTAAAGACAGATTATATGACAAATTGAGTGTACCAGGCTTTACCAGATTTTAGCCTGCTTTCTGCCCGTTTCACCTCTTCCACACTTGAAGGGCCATCAGCTAGCAGCATCACTTCATCATCGATGTTAGCAACACTTCTTCGTCGACAACTGTTGGAACTGGATGATTTAAAAGCTGTTCAAAACAGTAGGCGTTCCACATTTTCGGGGTTCTCGGTCAGTGGGTTGCCGTTTGCAGACTTGATAGTGTCACTGACATTTTGCATGGAGATGGCGTAAGGCTTTATGCCTGGGCGTAAATTTTACGCTTAAGCCTTACTTGGTTATCGGTATGCATGAGTCACTACTAAGGTGATATTCAGTCTTACCGTCGGACTCAATTACGCCTGGGATAAACCAGAACACAGAGTAGATTGATATGCAGAAGGTGGACTCTTGCTCACCTCCGGGGATGCGACGTTTCAAAGCCAGAGAGAGGCTCACTTTAAAATCGAGTCTCAGTAAACCAGAAAATTACTTTCTGTGAGAAGTTGACAGTGAGGACATAGCCAAGCCGTGGTATTATTGGCAAAAGATGTCTGGAGAAATGAATAAAAGGGTCAAAAGTTATTATTGTGCACCAATTAACTGCCAAAATAATACGTTTTTTTCAGATTTCCCTCAAACTCCAAAGGATAGGCCTATTTTTAGGTTCTTTTGTAAGGGTCTATTCTCACTCTCCCGATTATACTGTTTGTATTCCTCACCTTGGTGTGCTGAATACTGTGAAGCTTTGAATACTCGTGCGAATAAATGCTAAACAATTCAATGCTAAAATGGGCCAGGCTACAATACTTACGCAAGAATAAGGTCTACCTGCACTGATAAGCCTGAAATCGGGCAGACCAGAATGAAACTTTATTACCTGGGTTGGAGTACCTACCTTTTTTCCATTGACAATATTTACAAAGGCATCACAGTCAGACAACAAAAGTTTCTTGGTGCCACAGCTTCGACTCATTGAGCTTCCATTTTGTTATTACTTGAGTCTTTAGATGAAAACGAGATTAAGGATAATCCATTGTTCAGATTAGCGTTCCCCTCCCATCAAAAGCGCCGACACGGTGACACCTTCTGCGGATCTCTCTATTCTGTGACCAGTGGCCATACGCATGACGAAGGCTTGAGTTCCTATGCCCGATTTGCGCTGGGCGAATTTTTTCGCACGAAGCGAATATTTTGGCGTTTTGATTTCCACAAGAGCAGCTATGTTTTTGCGCCAAAGCCACCAGTTGAATACTGAAACATGGCTGCTGTAAATCTTAGATACCTTTTAACACTGAAATCTCGTGCACTTACAAAAGTCTTATTGCTAAGAAGATACCTGAGACTTCAGAAGCATAGGCAACGATTCTGGACTAGAAAGGTATACATAGAAAGGGAGGAAAAGGGAGAATACCACCTTTTGGTAAAAGAACTTAGAATACAAGGTACAGAATACTTTTTTCAATGTTTTCCAATGACACCTAGTGCTTTCGAGGAAACGGGCTTAAGTCTTAATTCCAAGCGCAAGGTGAAAATTTGATATTCAGGTCTCATGACTAGTCTAACTTTTTGCCTTAGCCTGTGACTAACTTCACCCCTTGGGTCTAGCAGGACTAACGGTTCTGTTCTTTGGCTGCCGTAGATGTGAGTCGTCGAAGAAAAAATGCATTGGAAAGAAATCGTATATTTCAGGATAGAGCAAACCCCTTAGATATGTATGATGACTATGAACTGTATTCAAAGTTTAGGTTTTGCCATCAGGATGTTTTTCAACTTGTTGATTATGCCAAACAGAGCATCGAATATCCTATACATTGAGGAGGATCCTTAATGGCATGCTTACAAATCTTGGTTGCCTTTCGTTTTAATGCAACAGGTTACTTCCAGAGTTCGGTTGCAAAGTTAATCCACAGCAAGCAGGATTATCAGTCGTGTAACAGATACTTTTTTTCACTTGATACCACAGTAGACTCATCTACCAACACAGCAAGAGGCTGATGTTCAAAAGGCAAAAAATTTAAGCAATCGCAGGATTTCCAAATGAAGTGGGATGCATTGATGGTACTTATGTCAAAATACAAGCACCTGCTTCAAATGAGGATGAGTATGTTAATGCAAAACACTACCACCTAGTTAATGTACAGGTCAACATGAATGGTCGAAAGGCATTTAGTCAGTCAACCCCACCGTCTACCCTTGTTATTGGGTATTTGCCTATTGGTGTATATGCTGTATAAGCGGCATTTGTTTTGAGCCTAGACGGCATCCATTCATCAACGTTTGCCCTAAATCCATATAGAAGTCGGCATGGTAGTCTTCTACAAAGAACAGAAGTAAAGCTAAAGGTAAAGTGTGACCACAAGAGCGTCAAACCTTGGTCTAAGGACTATAAAACGTATCATCTAAAGATCAGAAATGTTGTTTTATGCAGCCAATTTCTGTATGGTTTGTTGCATCAATGTAAACGTAAGAAAGAATCTATATATCCAGTGTTGCAAATCTACCCCTAGAAAATGTCATTGCGTGTTTGTTTGAATCTCGAGACTCATGCCACAAAAAGCTGAACCTCGCCATCCCTGCCCTGTGCACGATCCTCTGATAAGCGTTAACAAAAGAGCTTTTGTCATTGCAGAGTAAGGGTGCCCAATGCGGTTTTCTTTCTTAAACCATGTATGATTCATCTGTAGATCTACTGATAATTTCTGAGCTACTATCAAGAATAAGAGAAGATTTTCAACAAGAGAATTCTACACAAAGTTATTTTATTTCTCTAACAAGAGAACCCAAGTGCCAGCAGGGCAACTAAAGATAAGCAACTCTATCGAGATAACGTCGATTGGTACAGCAACATTGACTGAACAAGACAAACATTTGAAGCTTTCCAGACTCATGTAGACAAGATGGTCTTGTTTAACGAACAAAAAGTTGTTGTCATTGTACAGCTTCAGATTTCATGAAGAATTTCGCAGCAGGGAGAATCGTGACTGCAAATAGTATGATGACAATCTGCATTACTTCATCCCACGAATTGCATTTTATGACGACATTGGATGATGCAAGACCACTGCCAGTTTTTGGACTTGATTTTATGGGATGGAATTTCACTTGTACCTCTCCCAACCTTCCTCTTTTCCAGTCCTGGACTTGGGACTAAGCATTGGTGGAATTACGACTGTAACTTGTTAGGAAAGGCGTCAGTTTTGCATTTGTGAAACTCGGCTTCGATGCCTCGGTAGTTACAATAATAATTATACTTTATAAGGTTTATTAGATAGTTGTTACTGCCATAGAACTTGTTATAAATCTCTTTCTACTCCAGTTTATCAGCTCCAACTTAACATAAGATCTGTACTGAAAAAAAGGCAGCAACATTAAACCATTTTTTTCTCAAAATTTTCACTAAGCCACTTTCTAAAAGTTTTGAAAAACTATGTAGTAACCAAAGACTGTTAGTCGCATGTCTACTTCAAAAATATGCGAACGGATAGTTCATGTCTTTAAAAGGTTGGCAAAGTTACTAATTCTATAGTTCACTAGTTATTTAATAGCTCTTTTGTACACATAATCAAATCAAACTTATCCTCTATTTCACGCGATCACACGGTACAAGGTTACAGAGTTGCAAGCATTTTTGTTGCTAATAAAATTAACCTTTCACTAACCTTCTTTATTTTGCGTGTCCTCTTCCCCTCTATTGAAAACATTCTCGTGTAGTTCACCCCCGTATATAAAACCATGAATGGTAGGAAATAGTGGTATTTTTGTTGGGTGACATAACAAAGTAACTGTCCAAGTAGAGGTAATGTTATGATTGTGACTGGCCGCTGTTCGAAGATGAGTCTCACGACTGCAAATCTGAGGCCTAAAGCTGAGCTAAACAGCACCCTTACTGGAAAGTTTGTTTTCCGTCCGCCGAAATTTTACGCCAGCATTTTTACTGTAAGAATATTACACCAGGAGCTTAACAAAGTATTTAGTTATCTCACTTGCTTTGTTTTAATGATGGAAAAATCTAGTCTCGTTTTGAAAGTCCTAAGCTGTATCAACATCACCATCAACTAGTGTCATCTTCTGGGGAGAAGGTTGACTATCATGGCCTTCCATTTCTCCTGGTCCTGCGTTGCCCATATACTTGCTAATGTATTCTGTTCTTATCCATTCCAACATATCTCTTGCCCAAGTTGTTCCTGCTCTGCCTCTTCCCGTCCTTGGTATGAGACCTCCCTCTAACTGATTTAAAGGCAGGTTCTCTGCTCTGGTGATGTGGCCAAAGTATTGTAGCTTTCTTCTCTTGATGTTGTTCAACAGGCTTACGATTTTCACACATCTTTCCGAAATACCTCCGCATTTGTTATTCTATCCTTGTATGAAATCCTTAACATCCAATGATATCACCAAATACTTCGCTTGACTTATGACTGGACAACATTTTTAACACATTATCCATAAAACCTTCCTACGTTTCTAAACTCTCAGAGAGTTGATATCTTTACCCAGCAGTAAAAACCTTGTTTTTCCCCTTGAAAGGGAAACATAATATAAAAGCGAAGTCCTGCGAAAAATGTTCATCTTCTTATTATCTTCCTTCTCGCTTAGCAAAGACTCCATCTACATGAGTCTTATTATAATTCCGTCATAGGGTCTACGTCTCTATTTAACGTCTATGGTCTAGAACTGACCACACCGGACTAACATGATGTTTGCTTTGCTCTTTTTGTGAGAAGTCCTGCGTAATTTGACAAGTTGATCGGCAAAGAAAATTTTATCGTTTTTCAGCTTTCACGCCACGCCAGCTGATATTCGCCGTAAAAGAAACTTTCACTTTCTGCCACGACCCAAGCGCTTTGGCGTAGCATACTTGTTTTTCCGTATGGAACAGCACAAATGTCAGTAGCGCAACTGTATGGTATACCACGAGTGTGAAACCATAACAGTGTGTAATTTTTTGCGTCCCGTTTACGTCACATCGGTGTGATATCATGTCGCTCTGGAAATACATAGTTATGACATTACATAATCATTTGGTTTAGCGCTTGCGCATTAGACAGGTAAATAGTGCTAAAACACGAAGAAAACAAGGAAAGAAAAAAACCAGTCACATAAATCACAAGTTGAAGTATTCATTCGAAGAAAAGAGCAGAAGTCACGAAAAGCAAAACGATAAAATGCAGCCACAGAAGAAGTCGAAGGCAAGTGAAAGTCAAGAGAGATCCACATACTTGACAGAGAAACCACAGAAAAAAAAAGATTATGCAAAATATCTTTGATCTGATTTTTTTTTCTCGAAATGAAAGCACATTAGTGCCATGCCGGTTAGACTGTAACACAATGTCGCTATCACACTGGTATGATATCGTAGCCTTGCTACTACATCTTTTATGCTGGCATGGCATCAATACAGAGGCGCCGTGGACCAAGGAGAAAGATATTCCAACAAATCGTTTAGACTCAAGGTTAGGTATGGAGGTATTTGGGAGCAACACGTGTGTTGTATCTTGGACGACAGTCGAACGATAACAAACGCAGTATTTTGAACTTGTATAGGTTTTGAACTTAGCCTAGAACATGCAGGAAAAGAGGAAAAATCAAGAAAGTTCTACATATACATTAAGTATCGCATTAAGTGCATGTATAGTTATTTTATAACAGGCAATGCCAGCACACTCTAGACTATACAGAGAGTTGGCAGTTTGCCAGTTGCAGAATGTTCTGGAAGGTTCTGGGTAGAAATGTCCAGAAGTGTCTGCCACGACAATGTGATGGTGAAGATGTTAAATGGAGGAGCAAAAACGTTAGATTAAAACTGAACATCCGAAATGGTGAGCCACTGTGCGATCTCTTTATCAACTTTGCTGTGGCATGTTGTCTGTTCCTTCTAGAATGGGTTTTGGCGAAAGCTGTGATGGGGAAGCAAGGAGTGCTGGTCGTAGAAATTGTCAGAGTAAACAGATCTCGGGTACGCTGATGATCTGGCGTACCTTAGAGAAAACGAGGAAGATGTACAGAAGTTCATTGACAATCTAAACTTGGAGACCATCAAGGTCGGGCTCTGTATAAGTTTGATGAAGATTAAGTCCGTTGCACCATCAAACGTAAATCTACATCTAAATGGTGAGCACCTGGAGCAAGTAGAGAAATTTACGTACCTTGGGTCTCTATTTACCTGCAGTGCATCCTGCTCGGATGAAATCCCCGTAAGTATTGCAAAGGTGAGCTTGGCACTAAGATGTCTCTGCCCAGACTTGTTCACTCACAAAGATATTCCCATCGCAACAAAAATGGCAGTGTTCATCAGTTCAGTAATGCTGGATTTATTTGGCGGCGAATCTGCAGTCGCTTGAATGCTTGCAAATGCCTTGTCTTCGAACCATCCTTAAAGTCACGCTTTATGACCACCAGAGAAACGAAACAGTCCGCTAGCAATGTTGCAGTCCACCCACGGTTAAGACAAGAATACGGAAATACCGGCTCCGTTGGTTCAGTCACTGCTGCCGATTGCCTTCCACGAGACTGCCTTAATGTATCATTTTGAGCCAGCGTCCTGTCGCCTGGAGAGTGCCGCATCCAGCACCCCAATTGTCAAAACATCTGGTCTCCGACTTGGACATGGCGGGGTTGCTCGATGCAAATAATCATGACCCTGTGGATGTAGCAAGCCACATTGCATCAAACTGAATTCAGTGGCAGGCCTTTGTTAGGGACTCCTGTGCTGCCACCGCCAACCTCATCGGTTAATCGGGCTTAGTTAGTCCAAGTCCTCATACATATGACCACTGCTGCTGTTGCTCTAATCTGACGTTTTGCTGACGGTGTCTTCACTAGTTAACCCATAAATTGGGAGATGTTTATCTATCACCGGGGTATGTTCACATGCCAGTGGGCCATAGTAGTGGATGAAATGGGGCACACTATCCTCGGGAGGTTTCTTTTGGGGACCTCACCCTTAGCTTTTTGTTCAAGGACAATGACTCGCAAGGCGGCAGGACACAAGTTTCATTGCCTAGGGTGCTAGAAACCCACTCAAAGCCAGAGTCCTGTCAGCGAAAACGGCCTGCACCATGCGTTGGTAGGGATTGACCTGTCTGGCAGTGGCGTAGCGTCAAGGGAAGCTGGTAATGCGCCGCATGCCCTGAAAAACTTTGCCAAAAATATTTTTAAAAACGCCTTTTTGAAAAAGAAAACAGCTTTTATTGCTTAAACAGTTGCTCTGACGATTTATTGAAATTTGTACTGTCGCACCCTTGATCCACCCACCGGAGTTCAATGGATCCACTTTATCTTTTACCTTAAAAGAAATTTACTGATC
>JANTCA010035343.1:0-20620 GCA_024741275.1 Chironex yamaguchii
TATATATACACATACATATATATTATTGTTAATATATATATTATATTGTTATGCTATTATACATATATATAGATTTGTTATGTTTTTATTATACATATATATACATATATCTATATATATGTTGTTATACAATACATATATGTTGTTACTATATATATATCATATTGTTATGTTATGTTTGCAGTGTTAAGTTTTTGTAGTGTTTGTGCTTCCTCTGGTAACGCTGCTGCAAACCAGCACCAGGATTGAAATTTGTGTACCTCGCAAAGAACCTTTCTTAAGCACAGTTGTTGGCTGAGAAATAGCTTCGGTAACAAGGTCTTAAGAAGTAAGCCAGCATTCACTTTAAATTCCCCTGTCATTCCTACCATTTTTATTTTATGTAAAAAGGTGTGTTTTCAGATATGTGCAACATGACCTCAAAATTTATTGACATCAATTTCTTGGTCAATGCAACTGTTTCTGATGTTTTATAAAATTGTATGAATTATATCAAGCTTAGTTTTCATGGTACCCTTCGTGCTTGTCAAGTGGTGGCATTCATGCCCCGAACCCCTGGTCCACTTCCGTTGCAGTGCTCACTGATGAAATCATGCCCTTGACGAAAATTATAAATGTATTATAGTCAATGGTGTCGAATGGCAGGCATCCACACTCCTTAAAGCAAGAAGCTTGTCACATGAATTTTGTATTGCTTCTTTTTCATTCACAGCGGGGTCATCAAAAGGCGACAAAAATTCTCCCGCTCAGTCACCCGGAAGAGGAGGAAGAAAACAGTTAGGTCCAGGTTCTTTTCCTGCTTCCACGACTTCAATGTCTTATCCTGGAAATGGCTTAAGCAAGCGACGCGATAGCAAAGATGGGTGAGTAAACATAGCTATTTGAGACCAAGCTAACGATCGGCGATATTTGTAGAAGCATGGTGAAGTGCTCATTCTTTCAAAACGGTTTGTGGGTCAGCTGGGTCAGAGAACTTGAAGCCTGATTTGTTACAAACCAAGATAATTCGACAGTGGTTGTTTCTTTGTATTTGAGAACGTATTGACAGTTTGTATTTGCTTTATTTTGTGTGATATCGATTCGTGTCGAATCCTTGTTGCTGTCTTTTTGGAAGTCATACATTACATTTGATGAGTAGGTGTAGATAAGAGAAGACCAACACGAAACAGGTTTTCTGTTTAGAATTCTTGGATTAGTTCAAGGGCTAAACACAACATGGCAGGTGCACTGTTTGCTCCTGTTGCTGACGATTTGTTGTGGCGCTCTAATTTGCTTGCATTGACAAGAACAGAGATTGAATAACAACAATCATTCCTGAAGAACATTGCGCCATTTTAGAGCAGGAGCAGTCTATTGTCTTCTTTTAAATCGTGTCAAAATAGAGACCCAACTCGACAGAATGTTCGCTGTCTAGCGTCGCCGATTCTCATGAGAATATTATGAATTAAAGAGACAGGATTTGCGAGAAATTATAAAATTGGCAGCCGTAATCGAGGAATGTTTAGTTGATCAATTGCACTGGTCATGGCTTGTACTATAAGTTGTAGTGGCGACTTTCGACCTAATAGTAGTACTGATGTATTTTCATTCTGACTATGAATTCATTGAATTCGCTATTACAACCAAGGGACACTCGAAGGGTAATCGTAATCAACGTTCAACGAGGCAGTAATCAGGTAAAGTTTGACTATTTAAGCGAGATATGAACTAGCAACAACACTGTGGCAGCTAGTGTAAGGTGTGTCGCGTCTTTGGTAAGTTTAGTGGATACCTGCGTGGCTTTAAATCTTTGATCAGTGTTACGGACAATTCGTTTGGAAGTCGTTTTGCTTGATTCTTATAACGGGGTTGATCAATATTTTCTTTTCGCGGATTGTCCCGCCAGTTATGATCAGATACTTTAATGTTGTTATCCATCAGCGTACTGTATTGGGTAGTCGGGTCTTGCGTATTCCCTCTACCCCATAGCTTCGTCGCAACAAGAAGCAGTCGAGTTGCAATTAAGTTCAGTGTTTTTAATTGAACGATCTTATGGGGAGGCTAAGCTGGACAGTTAGAAGCATAATTTCTCGTTGATTACTTAAGATACTGTTGTGTGCTTGGCAATTGAACGAACATGACAGGATTACTCCTTCAATATGATTTCAGGCCGATTTCCTGGACTTGTTTACAAATATCGCAGTGGATTAGTCATGTGGCTCAAGTTTTGTTCAAATTGAATAGGTGTCTGGGGAAACCCCTATTTTATTGATGTGAAATTAAGCAACGATATCCAGCAGGACTGTAACATTACAATATCTTAACGTCTAAAAGGCTCAAAGCTGTTAGCCTATACCATTTTGTTTTATTGTATTTGAAGCAGTCAGTCCATAGGGAGGGTTCATAGTGCTGGCTAGCTATTCAGCATCCCTATAGATACGAAGATATCCAGTTGTATTTCAAGAATGTTTCCTTGTTTACATCATATAGAAAACGTGGCAAGGTAATAAATTTTTAAGCCCACAAAAAACAATCCAAATCCTAGTAATTGGTAACAAAGGATCATTTTGATACAAAATTACCAAAACGAAATTCTGATATGCGTTTCTAGACAACAATCCTCAATAGCTGCTTACGAAAATAGAACACATAGCTGTGCATGCCATCAAGTTAACTGCTGCAGTATCAGAATTATTCGGGACTGACTTCGTGAAACTGCCCAGCAACAGTCTAAGTTGATAATGGACCTCAATGTTACAAAGTAGACAATGTCTAGTGTTTAGTGAACAATACGTCATACAAGATTAAGGGAACCCCCTGTTTACATACTTTGCAATATGAAGATAAATCACTTGTGTTCCTTAAAGTGAAATTTACTGGTGGTTTCAAGATTTTTTTGCGATGACAAATTTTATCAACCAAGTTCTCATGTATATGTATGTATTTATTTATGTGTATGTATGTGTGTGTGTATGTATGTATGTATGTATGTATGTATGTATGTATGTATGTATGTATGTATGTATGTGTATGTATATGTAATCATGTATATAATCTTTTATCCGAATTTTCGGCTTATTCGAACAGTTCTTTGCACATATACGTTCGGGTCATTCGGATAAACGAGAGTGTACTGTTGTGTATTTAGCTGTATTGTATCGTTTAGTTTTATAACAATGCTTGCAAATTCTGTTTTATAGAGAAAGTAAAAAGGGGAAAACGTATTATTTAGTCAAGTGGCGTGACCTACCATATGATCAGAGCACTTGGGAATCCCAAAGCGACAATGGATCCCAGGAAATCAGGTAATATAGTGATTGGTGCCCAGACGGTATTGTTTTGTAATTATGGTACATTTGGGTTGTGTACTTGTCCTTTATTTTGCCCTTTCTTTTAAGCTAAAACCACCAAAATCGACGACAGAAATGCTGGAAGACCCCCACGTTTCGACATCGATAGAAAACGTCCGTTCGTATCACTCTTGAAATTAATTGCAGCTTAACCTGTGACCACTATTTCATTTTGAGTGATTTTGGTATTTTTTGTTTGATGTTGAGGATATTGCTGCATTTTGTAGGTGGATTGAACGCAAAGAACATTTTTAAAGTTGATGCTTTAATTTTTCAAGCATTGAGTAATCCGTATTACATACAGGAGCTTGGGTCTTTTCCACAGTTCCTTTATATTCCGTTTCCATTCCGTTTCCATCCCTTTCTATTCCCTTTCTATTCCCTTTCTATTCCCTTTCTATTCCCTTTCAATTCCATTTCCATTCCCTTTCTATTCCCTTTCAATTCCCCTTCTATTCCTTTTCTATTTGGCCACCGTTGCAATTATGCGATTATTTCACTTGCTGGTGAGTGATGTCTGTATCGTCTGGCGTGGCCTTAAGAGTGTAAAAACCACTTATACTAACTATATCGGTTGTCTCTTTTACAATTGGACTTAAATGACCTGCCTCAAAAACATATATCCCTTGTTGTAGTGATTTTGCCGATTATATTCGAAAGTATGAAGAGCTGAGGTAAATTATTAAGAATATTATTTTACTCTTAATTTACCTGCGTAGTTTAAAGTATGTCAAAATGCTGTATACGATAAGGAGAGGTCACTTTTTGTCTAGTTCTTTTGGTACTTATAAGAACATGGATGAATGTCCAGTGGTACTTAATCTACTGTCCGCTTTTTCTCCTTATTGGAATATTTATATATTATTCGCCTTATGGCTGTAACCATACGTTTTCTTCTCTAATTTTCTTGTACTTTTTCATTGTTTACTTGGAGATCGTCTGGGAAGTAATGAGTGGTAGGACTTTAAATTAGGATATCTTTCTTGCACAGCGTATGGTCTAAGTAGACTCAGTTTTAACTAGTCTGGAGTTTCTTTTCACAGATGGTTACATTGATTTTCATGGGTTCTGTTTATATTCTTAATTGCACCATGTTTTGTTCTGATTTTAGTCAGATTTAATGGTCAAAGTGGATCAGAAGAACATCATTATAAGTCCATTATCCTTTACCTTAGTGATACGCGATTTCATAGTTTAAACTCAACGCGGTATATCCTTCCAAAGAAAGATTTTTGTTGCCACTGTCGAGATATCGAATATTTTGTTTGTCTTCGCAACAGGGCTAGTTACGAAAAGAAACTGAAGATGAAAGCTTCCAAGAAACAGAAGATTAAGAAGTCTAAGGTTTTCGGGAATGTAAGCCACTGTTCTGAGAAGATTTTTTAGATTCCTCTTTTCACCTCTCTCACAGCATTTAACATTTTGACACTGACTGTTTAGAAACAAAAGTTTTCTTTAGCTATTTTGGGTTTTGACAGTGTTCTTTGTGATTTGTTGCCGTATTTACGAGATAATTGATAAACTGACTACTGTACCCCATCACGGCAAGTTGAAGTTTTTTTGAGAGTTGAAATAGGACCTCTTCCATCCAGCTCACGGCAAGTTGAAGTTTTTTTAAGAGAGTTGAAATAGGACCTCTTCCAGCCAGTGATTGGTGGTGAATTCTCGTCGAGGGATTTATGTTTGCTACCGTCTTTTAAGTCAGGCAAAGAAGGTCATATTTTGTATCAAAAGTTGTGAATTCCATGGTCGGATTATGCATCATACTATTTGAATTACTTGCATTTTGTCAAGTTATCATCCACTGAGGAGTCACCGTACAAAGAGGAATATTTCTAGGTGTGAAGGGCGTTTTTGGTAAGAATACCCCAAGAGCCGCAATCAGACGCCTTATACCTTAGGCAGTCAAAGATTTTTATCTTGTTTAATGTAAACTCCATGTCAGCGTTTGAGCGTACGAGCATTTTACACAAACCCCTTTTTGATGCTTGTGCGAAATGTCCTGTGGAATAATGCTAGAAGCTTAATCATCAGTGAGGCCCTTGCGGTTTTAAAGCCATAGTAGCAGCCCAGCAAGCAGATGTATATCAAATTGTCGTTGAAGCTTCCTGTTAAAATAACGACCGTGTAGTTTTGAATTGAATCTTTGTCTCATTGTTACCTTTTCAGTGCTCGTGCATTGGAATCGAGTAAACGGGTCCCGTAATTTAATCTAGCCTAAATTATTCACTTTCTGTTGAAGGTAGATGAATACATTGATTCTTTTGATAGTTAATCTGTTACAACTTGTCGTTGTGCAGGAACAGCGCTTCGAGATAAGGGTTCTGAAACACGAAGTTGTTCTTTATTCGTTGATAGGAGCACATTGCATTTAGCGTATGGTGTGTATCTTTGAATTTCTGCAATTCATTTCAACTGTAATGTGATTTGTCTAATTTTTAGCCCGAGGAGAAGTACGAAAATCAGCCTGAATTTATTCACGATACTGGTGGACGATTACATGATTATCAAATGGAAGGTCTAAACTGGCTTCGATTTTCATGGGCACAAGGAACCAACACAATCCTAGCCGATGAAATGGGGCTAGGGAAAACAATTCAGACCATAGCGTTTCTGTATTCTCTTTTTAAGGAGGTAAGTTAATTCCTTCCTTAGTGTTCACATACTTGTGTTCCGCTGAAGATAGCCCTTCTTTTGGCCGAATATACTGTACCTAGTATAAAACCTTAGATATTGAATATACTGTACCAAGTATAAAGCCTTAGCGGCCCGAAATGCTTTTGGAAACAAACTTTTACCTTCTAAGCCCAGAACTGCATCGCTGCTAATATCTTTTTCTTAACTACACGTGTTTTTATATAAGAAACCAGTCTATAAGATCCCTTAGGCTCAGAAAGGCCAATATTTAAGAAACTTCAAGAAACTTGAGCAGGATGAGATGATCTTCAACCCAAGAGACTTGCATACAGGGGAAAACAAACAAACAAACAAACAAAAAGGTTTTGTGATAAAAGATAAGCTGATTCGAATATTACACTAAAGTTGATTGGGCCAAAAATGTTCCCTTCATCGTCCGATGGTTCCACAGCCATGTCGTCACATTCATGCTCATCGTCTTCGCTTTGGTTATTCAGTTTTGTTATACCAGCATCATTTTCAGAAGACTGATTAGATTCAGAGACTGCAAATGCACAATCTCCAAATGTAACTGGTGGCATTTTGCAGTATCGCAGTAAAGTCCCAACCTTAATTGAAAAGCTTAATATATTAAAGAATTATTTAAGAAACTTTTCGGGCTAAAACAGGGATAATTAAGGAACATCCAAGGTTCAAATTGGCAATATTTTAAGAAACTCTAAGTTCAACCCATTGCTGAGGTTTCTTGTTTAAAACCCGTGTACTTGCCATTTTATTCATTTGACTGTCTAGCAGTTTTATTTGTGTTCATCATTTTAGGGCCTTAGCCAGGGACCGTTTTTGATATCCGCGCCCTTATCGACTCTTGTTAATTGGGAAAGAGAGTTCGAGTTTTGGGCACCAGATATGTACGTCGTCACATATGCCGGAGATAAGGATAATCGAGCTGTTATAAGGTGAGCATGTTGATCATAGCAGGCGAAAAAGTGGACTCAGCTTTATTTTTATCGGGTTTTTTTGTTCGTAGTAATGATTATCAGTTCTGGAAAGATTTTAAATGGTTGAATGCAAACGTGTGATGACGTAAATCTATACAGATCTTCTCTTTGACATGTCCACTTCACCAAAATGGAAATTATAATTGAACTATCCTTTTGCAGAAGAAAACGATCTATCCAAGACCTTTGTCATAGAACAGAATAAAGAAGAAGGGACCTTACAGGTCATAGATAGAGAGCGTGGCCCGAAAACCCGAGAGGACTTAGTTGAACGGCAATGCTAGAGCTTAAGAATAGATGGTTTTGAAACATGGTTTTGAAATGGGCTCGCCCATTAGATATAGGGAAGAAGAAATATGTCGGTCTCACCAGAAATGTCTTTTTAGAAGTTAAATCCGTGAAAATAAAGAGGTACGCATGTGTGCAGCGGAATCCGTTTCTTCGTAGGTGGTTTCGCCATAGGTGGTGATATTACGTGTTGTTTTGGATGGTAGTGCATCTTTGATAACAGAAATGAGATCGTGGTTGCTCTTGCTGAAATGAGATCTGTCATTGTATCATTAAGAGGTATACAGGTATACCCTGCATCACACAGTGCCAATTAAGAAAATTGCTGGGGTAGCTTTTGCGACTTCAGATCTTATAACTCGATTTGCAAAGCATGACGAGAAACAATTTCGAAAAGAAACAATATCATTACTGCGACTGTGAAGTAACTCAAGTGAGAATGCATTGTCCCCCTTTCCTCGTTCCCCACCCTCCATCTGCTTTACAGATTTTATTTTTTTTCTTTTTTATTAGAAAGTGTTATGTTAAATTTGTCTGCACTCTTTACTTTTTGCATTCTCGTAGGAACTATGAATTTTCTTTCGATGAAGATGCTGTAAAGGCTGGCAAAAAGCCGTATAAAATGAAGGTAAAATTCTTGTTATCATTGTTCATTTTCAGCCTTCTATCTACGTCGTGCATAGGACTGTTATTGCCTTTGCGTAGGTACGTTTTTGAATCTTTTTTTTTAAATTTGTGGCCTTGAATTCGTTTGACGGCAAGAACTGTTCCCGTCTAAGTACCATTAGACTAAGTACTATTTCGCAAGTTAGTCCTACTAGTTTCCTTTGATCGTGTCGTCAGTGTTAAGCAGCTGAGTGCGTTGTCAAAAAACTGTCGTGGAATAGCGACAGCCTTGTTTCCTGGCTTTCGATCTTATCATTAACAGTCGGCAGTAAAACAGGCTTTTTCGTAAAAAGTAGCTCACGCGAATGGACAAACACGAGTTAGTAGCAAACCGTAATCGTTCTTTGAAACGGGTTTTAATAGTCGAACGTTTATTTCCATATAATAAGGGCTAATTATCACATTACATCTTTCCTAGGAATTGGGTATAGAGATAAAGGGTCGAGGTCGGCATAGCGGTATTTCAGCTTGCTGTATGCTGTGTTTTGATTTACCGACTATGCATCGTTTATGTCGTTTTCCTAGGTAACATGACAGGAGATATGTTTATTGAAGTATTCACACTTCTTGATATGAATTTGAATAATTTTTCCGAAAATTATGGAGCGAAATTCCACACAATTTACTGTATTGTGGGAGCGATCTTAAGCTCACGTAGTTGGGTTTTCGCAAGTATTGACGCGATCACGAGCGATAGCTCGCGTTAAACGAGGCCTGTTTGTAAAACCAACATGAGAAGGTTGTCTACTATTTGCGGTAGACAAAAGAGCGGGAGAATGTTGAGAAATTTATTTACATTTTTTAAGTATTAAAACAGAAAATAATCTAGCGTCTTTAACTGAAAGAAAATTGGAAAAGTTACATATATTAATACTCTTTCTCTCCATGCAATTTGCAGAAAGACAGTCCGGCAAAATTCCATGTTCTGCTTACTTCGTATGAGTTAGTTTCTATTGACTCAAACACGTTGCAATCATTGGATTGGGCAGTACTCGTTGTTGATGAAGCTCATAGACTGAAAAACAACCAGTCAAAGGTTAGCCGGTTTTAAACGTTCTAGTTTAAGGCACTTGTATTTCATGGGCAGTCAAACTTAATTTTACTGCTCTAAGGGGCACTTGAACCTTTTATTTGCCACCGCGCGTGTCGTGTGGACCCGAAAATTTCTTTTCGTAGAAATGTCAATGTTTCTCGTATCTAAGACAGTTTCTCTATACTCGTTTCTCCCGTCTATTGCATGTTAGTTAAGAGTCCAGAACTAAATGATGTTATATCAATCTCTGCTACATCTCTGTTTTCGAAACATTACATTCGTTTTTTCCCTACACTATATCCCCATTCCCTTACTGTGAAATTTAAGTATTACCTTGCCCTTTGCGCGAGAAGAGAGTGGAACTCTTTTTTCCCCCTCGTCCTTATACTGTTTTGAAAACAAGCGTGTGTTTTCTCTGTCTGGTCTCTGGCTATGTGCCGTATCTATTGGGGACATAGCCTGTCACGATCTTCCATTTTTTGACTCTTTAGAAGAAACGCTATAGTATACTTTCCTCTGCATTTACTTCGGTTTGTGGTCAGAGAAAAAGACGTGTGTATTTCTGTAAAAATTTAATTTTATTGCATGTTGATAAACTTGAATACTTCCTTTACGTCCTCAGTTTTTCAAGATATTGAGTCAGTATGCCATTGACTACAAGCTCCTGTTAACCGGAACGCCCCTTCAGAATAATTTGGAGGAACTGTTTCATCTTCTTAATTTTCTAGCACCAGAAGAATTTAAGTAAGAAAACACTTAGATCAACTCCTTTCAAGCAGTAATTGTTTAATTTCTGGTGTGATTTTTTGTCTACCGTTTCCTGATTATATGTGATCACCCTAAGAAGTGCATTAAATCGTGGCGTTCTTTAACGTGGTGTGGAGAGTGGGAGAGGGCTTTGTCGTATTTCGCTCAAGTTTTTCCTTTTTCTTTCAAATCCCTTTGCTACGAAGGTTTGTTTATCAATATTGACAATGTCGAGTTGTGTTATTTTAATATTTCTCTTGAAAACCACGTCGTAGACACGGAGTAAGCTGTAGATCGAATAAAACTTAATAACGTACAACAGCTAAGCCCCTTGCATGATTGGTGTTCCGATTTGGAAAACTGACCGTATGGTTGCATGTTATACAGCAAACATTCATATAACAAACACGAGGCTTAAATTGCTTAAAAAATTTGAAACATTTAAGAAGCATTTGCAAACTGAGAACGATTAAGAAATCAAGTGTTGGTACGGAACTAAATGGAACAACTTTTTAACATGATTTAAAGAGAAAAAAAAACATATCTAGAAGCTATAAATGTGGATTTTAAAAATGTCTGAAATTGTCATATTTCATATCTACGAGGGTTTTGTAGGGTTTGCAGTCTTGATACACTAGGCCACGCAGTATAAGATCGAAGTGTGTTTATCAAATGCTGTTATGATAATGGAAGACAGAAAAATTCCCTTGAACAGTTGCCTTATAACGGACAATTACAACACTGTTCTGGGTATGAAACTTCAGGGGAAAGAAAACCGAAAAAATAAACATTTGTAACGGGGATGGCGATTTAACTTGGTGATTTTTGAGTTATTTCGACCAAAAGAATGGTCAAAGACCGAGAGTTCATTTTTGCCGCTTAATGTAAGTAACGTTTCCCGCCAGGTAAGAAATGGAAATGGAAATATTTTTGTCGTCACTGCTTTTGTGTGCGTTGCCTGTTTTCTATTTAAGATAATCTGACCATCAAAAGGTTTCCTTATGTCAATTTTACTCACCTTGCTGAAGGCAGGGCCGATTTCGTACTTAATAGTTTGCTTCTGCCACTTTCAGTGAACTTTTTCATGTAGTGTTCAATCAATGTCCTTTAACCGGACCATAAGTAAAGTGATTTCGCTATCTCTTACCAGTGACCGAAACGGATTTCTTGCGGAATTTGAAGATATTGCTAAAGAGGATCAGGTACTGATGATGTTTCGTCACGTGTTGTTTCCAAGTGTGTTTCTATATGTGTTTTATCTTACTAAGCTTTTGTTTGCATAGTATAAGCATAAGAGTAACACTGTTGTATTATTATTGTAATCCCATTGGTGTACTTAAAACAGCCTTTTTTCTGCTTCGCCAACTTTGGAGGATGGTCTAAGAGGTGTTTACCTGTGGTCTTTCTGGTGGACATGGCAGCGCATTCGGGATTTATGTTTTTATACCAGCAGGTTCTCTTACACTTTCTGAACTGGTCGTTATCTAGTGTTACATTCAGTGCCCTAAACCAATCAAAAATGAAGAATACTTTTGTTGTAGATAAAAAAGCTACACGAAATTCTTGGATCACACATGCTGCGACGTTTGAAAAATGACGTACTTAAAGGGATACCCTCGAAGAGTGAGTTTATAGTACGAGTTGACCTCAGTCCCGAGCAAAAGTAAGTGTGGATTGCTCTATCTTGCTGCCTGATTGTCTTCGTAGCTTAGTTACAGTTTTGTAGGAGGTTCATATTGTGGCCAGTGGAACCTTTTATGGTACTTTTTTTTCTGTTTTCTGTAATCAAAGTGGATGATAACCGATCATTTTTCTTTCTGGGCACTGTTCCGCACAATTAATGCTAGTGTCATGATGTTGGTTGATGGCCACGTATTCAAGGATGAGAAATCCACATGCAATCACCCTGATTAACGAAGCATATATTTCTTTACTGTAATGTTAAGTTGCTGTTCAAGATAAGGAATAATTTCGTTCTAAATGAAGCATCCATTTGTGCTTTGTTTCTAGCGACCATTGTAGATATCTTGTGTTTGCTAAGAAAACATTTTTCACGTTGATTTTGTGTTGATTTTCATGTGCAGTGCTTTTACCAGTTTGAGTGAGTTTAAGATCAATATGTACGATGTCAAATCTAGATCGATAGGACAGATGTAAATGCCTTGGTCATCCTCAAACGGATAACAACTTGTATTTAGGATTGAAAACATATTGAGGTTATGGTAGAGTCTTACAAACTTTCTAAATGCTCGCTGTCTTCTTTTGCAACATACAATTTACAAAACTCTCTCAACATTGCTACCCCTTCAACAGAGCAGCCAGGACTTCACGGACACTCGAATATTAGAATCAGCATTTGTCTCTGATATTTTTGTCGGAGTTACTCTCGTGCCACTACTACGTAAACTAAGTTAATAAGACACTTACTACACATGTTTAGTTCTCCTGGATAAACCGGCTATTATAGAACCGAAGTGAATCAATCCAGAGTACTGGAAACATCAGCGCAGAGGAATCTTTTCTGATACACGATTTGAGACAGCCAAGGGTTTAATCATAAAGAATTTAATCCATGCCTCTTGCTACGCTATGTCTTTTTCTTTGCAAATCTCACTATTTCTTTTCATTGTTTTTTTTAACTAGGAAGTATTACCGGTTCATCTTGACAAAGAATTTTGAGGGCCTTAATGCCAAGGGATCAATACCTGTCTCCTTGCTAAATATCATGATGGAGCTGAAGAAGTGCTGTAATCATCCATTTCTCTTTGCTGCAGCGGCGCAGGTAAATTTCTGAAGCATATTATTATATACTGGCTACCACTGATCTTACAGTAGCCGGGTCAAAATAAGTGCGGTTCACTGGTTCTACATATTGTTGCTTTACTCTATGTTGAAAGTACTCGAGAGCCCCGTTGGAGCCAAAGATGATGGGTGGATTTGGTGTTTAGTCCCCAGGTGCAATCTGAAATTCACAGATCGGAACAGATGCGTTAAGGCACTCTCCGTTTATTTTATTCTAAAGTTTAGTTCGCGTCAATGAAGCAAGGATATTTCACTTCAAGTCATACTCTCGCTATTGGTCATATCTGGAAAGGAAGGTTTTGCTGAAGTGTTTTATAGCCGGCAAGAGTTTGCAGGGTTTTAGTAACAATATCAGACGGGCGTAAACCAGTGGTTTCGGTTCATAAATTTGCCGCGTCATTTGTTATATGCTCGACGTCTTTGCACTTTACCAAGTCTTGTAAAATCTTAATGCATTGTAGTTTTGATGTGTTCTTCAATGTATGTGGTCTTCTTCAGTGCATTGTTCAACCAAAGTTACTTATTTCTCGATAGGAGGCCAAGCGAGCTTCCAGTGGTGCATTTGAAGTAAAAGGATTAACAGAGTCATCAGGAAAATTAATGCTTCTTGAAAAGATGTTGCGGAAACTAAGAGAAGAAAAGCATCGAGTTTTAATTTTTTCACAAATGACAAGGATGCTTGATTTGTTAGAAGATTTTTTTGAAGGGCATAATTGGAAGTACGAGCGTCTCGACGGGTCAGTCACAGGAGCTGTCCGTCAAGCTTGCATTGATCGATTTAACGGTACGTAATAAAATTACGATATGTAGTGTCTGCCGACAATCGTAAACTCTTCCTTCTGTGGGGATAAGTGTCTCCTTTGTTAGAAGATTTTTTTGAAGGGCATAATTGGAAGTACGAGCGTCTCGACGGGTTAGTCACAGGAGCTGTCCGTCAAGCTTTCATTGATCGATTTAACGGTACGTAATAAAATTACAATATTTAGTGTCTGCCGACAATCATAAACTCTTCCTTCTGTGGGGATAAGTGTCTCCTTGTAGCGATAAAGACTGAAATGCTGTTGTAACTCGTAAAAAGGTTTTAGGGAGAATCAAGTCTATCAAACAGTTTGATTTTAGCGAAGAAGATTGGTTTGATGTTTACAAAGAAGCTTTTCTTTGTTAGCATTAGACGCATTCTGTCGTAGTCAGGTACTGATACATATGTTGAAAACTCGTTGTCCCCTAGCTCCTGGATCTGACGCATTTGCTTTTCTACTGTCAACCCGTGCTGGTGGTCTTGGGATAAACCTGGCAACCGCTGATACAGTTTTCATCTACGATTCGGATTGGAATCCTCATAACGATATCCAGGCATTTAGCAGAGCTCATAGAATTGGCCAGGAAAACAAGGTAGGCACAACATGCCAAAACGTAGCATACGTGTCAGTTGCATAAACGTTTCCAAGTAACAGAATCATGAATTTTGTCTAAGATGGCGCGTATGGTGTCTCGTAATTGTTATAGTGTGTGTTAAAAGAAGTGCGTTTTATTATAGTAGCAGTGATGATAATAATAATGATAGTTTAAAAGTCAAATTTTTTTTGATTCAGTGCGTACATTTGGATACTCCCTTACAGGAAGCCATATCGAAATCGATTACAATGTAACTTGGTTGTAACAAATATTGTGTTTTTTCCTTTTGAGTATTTGTAAACCTCAACTGCATGAATTTTTTAGTGTTATCTGAAAATTCCTTAAGTTGTCTACCGAACTTGGTTTTTCTTTGATTGCATGCTTATTTTGTACTTTATCTAAACGTTTCTTTTCTAAATTGACAGGTCATGATTTACCGTTTTGTGACACGTGGTACAGTGGAAGAGCGAATCACGCAAGTTGCCAAGAAAAAAATGATGTTAACACATTTAGTCGTACGACCTGGAATGGGAACTAAAAACGCAATAATGTCCAAGAGAGAACTAGACGATATTTTACGATTTGGTACAGAAGACTTATTTAAAGACGAAGACGGTAAGTAAACTCTTTTAAGAATCCAAATGGTGCCGTTGGACAAAGCCTATCTTGAAGACTGGATATGCCCAAGAAGGTACCCAATTGTTTATATTTAGTGCTTGGTAAACGTACTAACATGTTGGCTTAATTACCAGGCATTATTAAAGAGAACCTGATGCTGTTCTAAGTAATAGGCCGATCTCAAAAGCTTTTCGTCTGACTGATTATATAGATCGTTTGTATGGTCAGAAAACGGTAACGGTTTGGTTATATCTAGATGCAGGATACCTAACCACGTATTGTGATGGATTGATCGATCTGACAAGTTTATGTCGGTATTGGTATGGAAACGTGTGTCGTTGGCTGCTGCCTCGAGACGTAGTCTTGTTTTTGATCAATCTTTTTGTGGTGCAAAACTTGAGAATCGCCTTGAAAATTTGCGTCAATACGCTTAAAACATTCTTAAAAACGTTTTTCGTTTGACACTCTTTAGAGTTTGAATCGTCAGAAAGTAAAGTATGGATATGTGGCTAGCTTATAAGAAAGATGGTTCGAAGCTTAAAAGATTGCCACATATGTATGCATTTCTGAAGATTTATACTCTGAAGAGTGACAGACGAAAAAAGATTAGTATGGTTTTAACGCAATATTCTGGGATCTGACTCTTCGTCGCACTTTTACGTTAGTATGGTCTTCTTGCTTAAGCATTTTGTTCGTTTACTTTAGACACGAATGATTCCGGTCGTATTGTGTACGACGATAAAGCAGTATCAGAGTTGCTAGACAGATCCAAAGAAGGTTTAGAGCAAAAAGAAAATACCATGAATGAGTATTTGTCCTCATTTAAGGTAAACTGCATCGCCTGTTCGTCCTGTTTCATGTTTCATTGCCTTTAAGATTTGCAATACTCACTTTTTTTATCACCGATGAGGGATTGCGAGGTTGAGACGTCAATTAAATGCCTTATGCTGTATGTTGCGTTGATTCGAATCAGATCTTACACGTGGTTTAATCTCGCTCTTAGGTGTATAGATTATGCATATGTTAATTAAGACTGGGTAGTACCGCAGCTGTGACGCCTCTATTGTCGTTTTTACCTTTAGTTTTTATCGATTCCATGAAAATTTCCTGTGTAAGTTGACAGTTTCCGTCACATTTACTGCGGTGAAGTCTCCTTACAATACAATACTGGCGCGGCATCCTTTTAGCGTTGCGAATCCATTCGCATTTAAAGGCGATTACAAGTTGGACTCATGACTGCTTGTGTTGTAAGTTACCATTGTGATAAGATGACTGTTTGATTGAAACGACGAGTTAAATGAGCGGAGTTAATTGCAGAATTGAATGCTAGGTCCAATTTAAGGTACGGGTGACTTAAATAGGGCAAGATTATGAAACAGTAGCAACAGTTGCTTAAGAAAATTGCCTGTTGCACTATATAAACTTAATGGGCGTTGGAAAGTATGATATTCCGAGGAACTCGCTATGTTTAAACGTACCAATAAATTTGAGTACGCTATGTTATCTGTTCTTTATGGGTTTCTCTCTATATTAAAGTTTTTTGCACCATCGTGGCATTTTGCATTAATCAAGCATGCGGATCATCTTGGCATATGTAAAGCTAAGAGGATCCACATCACGATTTTGCGTCATGATTGTATTAAGGTCCATGAAGGGCCTTGTTGTATTGATCGCTCATGATGCAAGATGAAGCATGCGAAATATACTGTGCAGCCAGGGCCTGTTGTACTAAGTGAAGCATGCAGGGTAGTATTCTGCACAAACATTTGAAAAATGCTGGTAGGCAACAAGTCCAAACCTGGGTTGTGAACGAGAATTATAATAAGTAATCTCTCGTCCTTTGTAGGTCGCTAGTTACGTGGTAAGAGAAAAGGAGGAAACTGAAATTGAGGTTTTGAAGGTAAGTGTATTGAAGAATATGCGATAAACGTTTATGGCAAGTTTAAATGTGATATTAGACAGTTTGTCACACAATTTGTTTTTGGTGATACGATAAGATTACTTATAATTATTTTTCATTGGTTTGTCAGTTTTTACTTGATTTCGGTACCTTATCCTGGTATGTATGCACCCAAAGATAAGATGTCAAGATTTGTTTCACCCCTTTGGGGAAGAAAGCCGTCTATTGCAATTTTTTTGACCTACCATGCCTTAGCCATTCCGTAGCAAAGGGGCCATAATATTGGGAATTGTTTACAATATGTCTTCAGCAAGGTTTATCTCGAAATTTGATAATTAAATAATGTCAGATATCTGTTGCTCGAATCATCTTCTATTTTTGGTTCACGATCAATACAACATGAGCTATTGAAATAGCTAAAAATTTGTTGGACAAAACAGTTTCAACCCAAACCCTATGCACCGCTGACACAATATTTATAGAGGAGAGGATTTTTTTGTTTGATAAATGGATAGAGAGCATTTATTTTAAACAGAGAAGTCTACTTCCCTTGAAAGCCGCCGTGATATAGTGGATAAGACGACGATGCTACAATCTACTGGTTGGCGGTTCGAATCCACGTCACCAGAAACAATATACAATTGATAAGAGATGACGGGAGGCCACTCTCATGAAGAGCTCACTTCCTAGTTAACATTCCGATCCCTAGGGTAGGAGTCAGCTAAGCTCTGTACTCAGAAAAACTTTCTGTGAAGTTTGGAAATAAAATAGCAGTTAAAATTTCTTGTTTTCGGTTTAAAAACAGGCAGGAAAGCGTAATTACGTCTTAGTATTGTATCATGAATAGTTTTACGTCGTGAGTAGTCTCTTGGCAAGAGTAATCGATATTTTATGTCAGTCTTCATCATTTTGGCTGCACTTCGCAAACAGGCGCTGTTGCCCTTCGTATCCTTTGGTTGATCGGTCGAATGATGGAATGAGTTGATCAATGAATAAATCAATGTATGTTATTTTTTGAAGGGATGGACAATTCCTGATTTGGTCATTAGGGACATGGATCATAGTTTCGCTTGCGGCGGCATCTTTGTAATTCACATACCTAAGATGGAATAGGAATGCGTTAATCAATGCACAGGCAAATCAGAGTGGAAGCCCCTGAAGACTATTTTATACCGTTACTTCATTCTGAGACACGAGACAAAGAAAAAGCAATTGAAAATTTATTATTTAAGTTTTCAGTTTCTAAAACCTCGATCGGTATACCTGTCGTATACTATTAGTTACTTTGTCTCAAAACCAATTTTACCAAAATACGGTTTTAGTCTTCTATCCGTAAGTTTAAGTTTAATTTAGGTACTATTTCTGCTTTTGATGTCCAAGATTGTTTTCTCGCAGGATGTGTTCAAGGGCCTTGTTTACTTCAATGAATAATTCTGTGGTTGAACCTAAGGGTTCATCTCATGAATAGAAGGCGAATTAAATGATGACTTTTAGTTGCTGTTTTATAGAACACCTTTTTTTTCTTTTGCAACAACCATTGATACTTCACCCTGATGTAGCACGAAAGGATAATAACTTTTATGCTTATTTTTGTAGCAAGAGCCTGAAAAACCTGATCCAGAGTACTGGGAAAAACTATTACGACATCATTATGAGCAAGAACAAGAGTACATTGCAAGTACTCTGGGGAAAGGAAAGAGGATTAGAAAGCAGGTGAGATACCTTTCGGTAAGTTGGGACATAACTTGGGATTGGATGGCTTGTTCATTCCACAAGAATAATTTTTTATAATGCAGTTGTGGTGCTGTTGGTGTGTCCATGGCTCAATTAGTGGTTGCTTTCCCCTGAAATGACTCATAAAAGTGAAATCATGTAGCCATTTGTTGTTTTGTGTTTGTTTACCTTAATTTTTTTGTTTTCAGTGCGTAATATTGATGAATCGGTAATCTCGTAACATTACGCGCGATAATGTCACTCTATTTTCAAGCAGAAAGGGACTTTAGGGTTAACCGTGCTCCGACTTTTGCAGCTCTAGTGATTGTTAACAGAGTGCCTGCTTTCGCATGGACATGAAATTTGTTATAAGGACGTATTGATCATGGGCGCATTGAGTACACAAATTGCTATTGTGGTGGGAGAGAATTGAGGACCACATGTCAAGTAGAAACAGTAAAAGTTAGGAACTTAATTTGTGAAGGGATGACAGCCGGCCTTTGAAATTGCGAATAATGTAACAAAATGAAAGAAAAGGCCGGGACAAAAAAATTCACCTTTATGATCCTCTTGCCAGTTACATATATTGCTTTGCGAGTTTGAAATCATCTTTGAATGAAAAACCATCTTTTAAATATATAAATATTAATTGTCAGTATTTATTCATGCTTTAAGTAAGGGAGTAGGTAAAAGTAGTCGGTATGTAGTATCCAAGTCATGAGCATGATGATATCGGTGCCCACAGCAGCAGCAACGAATTAATGTCTTAATATGTAAAAAAGGGACCGTAATAATATCAAAAGAAAAACAAAATAATATCAGACTGGCAAAATCGCTTGTGAACAACAACACGATCCAGTTCAGCGACAACGTATGACAGGATCATTGAAAAGCAGCAATACCTTTATAAAGCTGAAACGAGACTTGGGGAGACGTTAGTTGCATGGAGACGGTGACAGGAAGATGTGATATTGTGTGACGCCATGCTAATCAGAGTACTGGTGGCACAATACATTATTTTTATTGGATAAAGTACAGCCACATCGGTTTAGCAGTTGTTACTAAGAGTGCCTGGTTATCTACAGTCCTTTTCATCATAAAGTGAATATATAAATGAGGGTCAACCACAGAACTGGGCTTGGAACTCACACTGGTAAATATGTCTGAAAAAGATCGAAGTAAAAGCAATTTGTTGGCAACCTTGACAGTTTCACCTTGACAGTTTCACTACTTCAAAGGAGAAAAAGTTTGTCAAACATTTTGAAGCAGGTTGGATAGTCCTCCCATCTAGGTCCCTGACTACGTCAGATGAAATCAAACATTGATTTTGCAGCCGCTTTCGAGTGTTCGCAGACCTTCTATGTGGAAAATACTCCGGAAGTGTGGCGTGCCTTCAATTCTCTCTGATATTATCGAAGACATATACTCGGGTGCAATGTCATGTGTTCGCACACCTAGTGGAACGTCCGACGCATTTGAAATAACAACTGGTGTGAGGCAGGGTTGCGTCCTTTCACCCATGTTATTCAACTTTGTACTCGACTGGATCATGAGAAAAGCGATCCCACAGGATTCGGGTCCTCAAATGGCAGAAAACCTAGTTCTTGCGGACCTAGAGTACGTTGACGATGTGGTGTGCTTCGCGGACGATGATGTTACGGCACAAGATCAGCTTAACGCTACCAGCGCAGCTGCGGCTAAGGTTGGTCTCTGTATCAAACCTGCGAAGACAAAGATGCTTGCCATACATCTTCCCCACCAACCTCAACTCTTTGTTAACGGTGAAGCTATTGAAGTCGTGGAATTTTTCTGCTATCTCGGATCTGTGATATCCGGCACAAATACAAGTGCCTGTGATGACGTATCGGCCCGATTATCAAAAACTAACTCTGCGTTTGGACGATTATACTCAAGGTTATGGAAGAGACCTAACATCTCAATAGCTACGAAAAAGGTTTTCAACGCGGCAATAGTATACTATACGCCTCGGAATCGTGGTGTCTTCTGCAAAGCGACCTGCAAAAGCTGGAAGTATTTCAAATGCAGTGCTTACAAAGCATTGCGGGCATCGCATTGCATCGGCGGTTCCGAAACGAAGATATAAGAGCTCTCTGTATCAATCAAAAGACCATTGCCAACCTATGTCAGAGAAACCGCCTCCGATGGCTTGGACACGTTGCTAGAATGGTCATCGCGTTCAAAGGACTTAAGTGCAAGTGCATATCAAACATTCTAACGTATTTGATTACTTTCTTCAAAGAAGCGTAAATATTTCTTTTATTTGAACAGTCTTTGTGTGGTACAAAACTTGAAAATCGCCTCGAAAATTTGGAACCTTGTGCTAAAAACATACTTAAGAACCTTTTCCACCTGACACTCCTCAGAGTATGAATCGTCAGAAAATATCAGAAAATATAATATATTATTTGTGCCGTGATGGCACGGAGGTTTGAGTGTTGGCTTTTAAGTCTGAGGATTGCAAGTTCGAGCCCGG
>JANTCA010035354.1:0-20617 GCA_024741275.1 Chironex yamaguchii
AGGTTCATTTTCAAAGCAGCAACAGAGAACTTTGCAGAAGAGAGCAGAAAATAACACTCCATTACGTGAGACTGAAGACGAGAAAGACAGAGAGAGTGAGTGCTTAGATTTCTCCGTAGTACAGTGCATAATATGTGCGTCCGTAGAGAGTTGTGAGTAGAGAGAGTGGAAGAGAAAAAGTGGACTGCGTTCTTTTCATCTCTACAAGCCTGTTTCGTGAGTAAATCACTTTTCAGAATGTGTCGAGTGTAATGATTGTATTGCTCTTATATCCCTACCTAGTACCTAATTTTAAACACAAAAGTATCATGATTTTAGCATATGTTTAAAAGAGTAAACGGCCGAGAGACATCAAGAAGTGTGATATTTTATTAACTGATAAAGCTTAAGAGGTTAGTAAATAAATGGAAGCAAGATTCAAAGGCCTTTTCCTACGAAACCATGTGCCGCGAACCGTATTAGCTGTTCCTGAAACCTTAACTGGCCTATATCGTGTTTTAACACATCACCACATGCAGCAGAGTTGAAAAGGCCTTACATCGTTCTTATGAGTACAACATTGAACATCCTCACGATGCTGTTAATCATGAAAGGAAATTTACAGCTCTCATTGAAATGATAACACGTGGCATAAATGACTGTTCAAAGAAATAATTAAAAGTGATATTTCAGATTAGAAAATTTGCGCAAAGTGTGTCCCGTTAGAGTGTTTGACCCAAAATACCGCTAAAAACAGTGAACTGTATTTGAAGGATATTAACCTAATGTTAACCGTTTCCATCTGGTTGTAGATCACTCAGCAATCGATGCATCAAGAATGACAACAAGTGTCATTGTATTGAAGTTAGCTCATAGTTGGGATCCGACAGTTGAAAGAGATTCTACAATAGAACTCGCTGATTTAATCAAGGAGTAGTTGACCACAGTACTTTTATGTCGTATGATATGAAACTTGACGTGAGAACATCTTATCGTAAGATATCTTCTTTATATTCTCAGTTCTCCTACAATTTTTCTTAATTTGATCTAGTAATTTATGGAGGAATAATATTGTTAGCTCGTCGTTTTCCTACGCAGTGCACCTGCAATGCGCTTTTATCCTACTGGAGCATGTTAGATATATATGGGATTTGTAAAATGCCATTGAGATTTCAAATATTGAGACAAAAGGATAAATTCAATAGCTCTTGATGCTCTCTTGCTAAAAAATACAATTTAAAACATCTAATACTATGAGTATGAACACCCACATCAAAAATCTACAAAACAGAAGATGGTGGAATGATGCGTCCTTACGTACTAACAGATATGCTTAAACAACATATGATAAGATTTGTGTCATTTACTAGCCCATAACCTAAATTACTAGCCCACAATTGGAGGAGTACGTTTAATTGACACAATGCAATGACAACGCAGAATGGCCTTGCATTAAGAGCGAGTGACCTAATTCCTATCTTCCATGGTGTGTTGTGGTATAATTAGTCTTACACGTGAGATAAAATAAGAACCAGCCTGAGGAGAAAATAAGTCACCTCTATCATGAATGAGGTATATCTAGCGAAAAACGAACATTCTTGACGCTTCCACCAGACAGTGACATGCCATACACTAATTTAACCGTCAATATTTACTTAAAAGTGAATACTTTACCAATGGCTCTGAAACTGTCTTCGTAGATAACAGAGAAATCTAGGCAGGTATTAAATACTGCACCATGCATAGTAGATAGAGAATTGTCGAAAGCACAAGTCCAAATAATCTATACAGTCACTAGTACATTTTGTCGCATTAGAATCTTTACGTTTAAACTTTGGGACGATTTTGGGGGAGGAAAAATCCAATAGCAAAGGTTTGGGACCACCTAGGACATTTCTTAACTATGTTTAGGCTTAGCAGCAGCTTTTTAAACTATAAAAACTCTCCAACAATCGACAAATTTTTGTCATGGCACCAAATATTTTAACTATTGGCAAACTTTTAAAACATAAACAGCATTTTAAACTATTGGCAAAGTTTTAGCTTAGCAACACAGTTCATATTATCAATAACTCTTTTAACTATCAACAAATTATTTAACTAAGTGCATATTCTTTAACTATCGGCAAAGGTTTGATTTTCCGGTAGATTTTAGAATTACATGATCATCTTCTTCAGACAGCGATTTCTTGATTATCTACAAAGACATAGCAGGATTAAAGGGAACTGAAGACCAGGAAAAACGAATAGATCCAACGCATCCTCTGCGTGTCGTATAAGGCGACTAAAAGAAGTTGCTGACAGGAGGGCATTTGGCTGTAAAAGATCATGCTCAACCCAATATATAGACCATGCTCAACCCAATATATAGATCATGCTCAACCCAATATATAGACCATGCTCAACCCAATATATAGATCATGCTCAACCCAATATATAGATCATGCTCAACCCGATATATAGATCCTGCTCAACCCAATATATAGATCCTGCTCAACCGTATATATAGATCCTGCTCAACTCAATATATAGATCCTGCTCAACCCAATATATAGACCATGCTCAACCCAATATACAGATCATGCTCAACCCAATATGTAGATCATGCTCAGCCTCGTATTCCTTCTGCTCCTCTGTTGATGCTGCTGAATGCCCTTCCTTTGTCCCTTTTCTCCTTCATCCTAACAATATGTTCCAGCCTCATACCGAACACGTCATTATCTGTGTGGGTTCCGGGGATGACGAATAGATCCAACGAACCCTCTGCGTGTCGTATAAGGCGACTGAAAGAGGTTAGTGACAAGAAGGGGATTCGGCTGTAAAACAGCTTGCCAAACCATGATACTGACCACAAGAAGAAACAGAACCATAACGTATCGGAAAAAAAACGGCCTTCATCATTGCTAAGGGCAGGCAGGGTGGTGATGGGAACTAATCGCATCTGCTGTGGCGACCCCTGACCGTAGGGATGACGCCGAAAGAGAGGCCTTGTTTCCATTACTCAGTCTTCGTTTTTCTCTGTTTTTTTTTGTTTTAACCGTTCCAATTACTCCGACCTACTCCTTTTTTCCAAGACCTGAAATGCAAACGAAGGTTTTCCCATTCTTTTTCCTCTGTTTCCGTATCCTGTGTTCGGACTCGTTTTAAAACCGTTGTGTTGTTGTATCATTTCCGATTGACTTTGTTTTCGCTATTGCCATTGAGACGATGCGTTTTCAAATAACTCTGTTCTCGAATGACTCCACTTTTAAAAATCATCTTCGAATGGCGCCAGTTTCGTGTCAAATGACTCCGTTTTCGAGCGTATTAATGAGGATGTTAAACCCTAAACAGATTCATTCAGCTGAGAGTTGTGGTAACGGGGCCTGAAAGTCATACTAGTCCTGTCTTATGTTCATTTATCAAGCTCAATCTGTCATGGTCAGTCCGTTGTACTCCAGCAGTTATCCCTTGATCGTCAATGTGCGTCAAACACGTTATCAAGGATGTTCTTTAGGTATTTGTTCTTCTGTCACTCTTCTTTACTACGTCAGCATGTCCAATCTGTCACGCCCAGTCAATCACAGTTCTCGTAAGACCCTCCACCGGTCATCTTGCTTTGTCAATCTTCCTGTCTCTATCACACTGATCACAGTCATTCTCACCTCTTATTGTAAGCCTATTAGTCCTAAAAATACGCATACCAATTTAGTCCGGAGAAAAATTTTGAATTTATTAGAACGAGTCAAAAAAAACCGAAACAAAATAGCCACCAGAGCTTACCTCAATAAATTTCTTTCTTTCACAATATAAATTTACATTGATACAAAATAGTGACCTAGAACATGTAGCAGAGGTTGAAGTTATGGATGATCATGAATGCATACATATAGATATGACCAGGTTACGGATGACCTGGCAAACAACATTTTATCGAACCATTAATACTAACGTCACCATAATTTATATTTATATGGTGCTGAGAAACAGAAAACACAAGACCATATCACCCTACAGAATTAAAATTGGGAAAAGAAAGGCTTTACAACTATTTGCAGCCTGGGAAAGGTCAACTGATATAATTAATCACTGCAAATTACAACTAGCAGGCCACCGTTAACCAAGCGACGCGTCGTGTCATTCGTTGCTCGTAAATCATTCAACCTGAACGGCCAGCAATAAGATCTCGCGTAGTTGCAGTTACATAGAGCTGAGGCTCGTGCCATGTTACCTCTGCGAGATCGCTCCAACTAAAGTGAGCGCCTAACTTAACATATAATTTTTTTATTACAAAGGATAGGTGGGCCAGTCCATTTTAGCGAGACAAAATTTCACGTATAAGTAGAGGGCTTACCTAAAATGACATTAAACAGTTCACATGATGAACCTCGTCATACAAACAAGAACTAAAGGCAGTCACTCAAACTATAACAAAGCTGTCCTTATCCATTACCAGAAACAACAGAGGCCATGTCATCTTATTAAATTGGTATACTACACTAACAAATTATTAGCCAACATAAGACCATATGCAAAATGCACGATTGACATACCGTCCCTGACCTTAAGAAATGAAATCTTAAATCTTGAGCGCCTTTTTAGAATACATGGACGTTGAGTTTATACAAAATTTTAATGCAATACAACAGCCAAGTTTCCAAACGACAAATGGACATCATGGCCTTTAAAACTATAAGACAGCGTACGGTCTTTTTGTCCTACGTGTAGACAGCATTTGCGGCTGCATAGTAATTTAATGCCAGACAATCATGGCAACGAGCAAAATGGTGACATGAACTCCTCTCGAAGGACACAAAAAGTATTTATTTTCATTCAACCCTCTGTCTTCCACAATAATAACATTGATGAATTCTGTCATCTACTTGACAAACTGGATCACGACAAAGTGGAAACCCGTTTAAACTTATAAGCTGCAGGAACCGGATAATGTTTCTAGCAGGGACCCATGGGTTAAATTCGTAATTGATTTAAAGCACAGTAACGGCTGTTTCCTGTGTTTCGGGATAACTTGTAATGCTTCATTAAGATTTGATGTCATTCGCGTGTCATTAAACGATTTTACCTTGCATATATAAACCCGCGATTTTACAGCTAGTTTCTCCTGCCATCTCTGTTCGTACATCCTTAGAAACTAAAAGTTGTGTTTTTCTTAACTTAAACTCGTAAGTGTATTTGCCTAACAACATCTCATAATAATTCATTCTAATCTTTCAAACAGCAGCAAAAAATAATAGAAGAACACACGAGCGAGGTGAATTCACGAACAACACCTTATGACGCTTCAAAACTTAAGAACAGAAAGCAAACAAAATATGGTACATAAAACGAGCGAATGTGTCCCCTCTTACTACACGTAACATATCTACATGTACATTCAGTGCCAAAGGTCAACTTCGATTAAAAAAATACTGAGGAAAACAAACGAAAAACTACGTGGAAAGATAACAATGGGCCAATCACTATTACTACCTTCTTAGTGATTCAGAGGATTATCAGAAAAGGCAGCTCTTCCTTCTAACGTCTGCAAGGAGTCTGCTGACGTACCTCTCTCTGGTTAATTTTAGCTAAAACGTCTCTTAAAGGAGACTATGCTACTGAGCTACCCCACTCGATGGTTTTAAGTAGCCATATCAAAGCCCATTTCAGAACACACAAATGGTCCTTCCGTATTCATAAACACTAGATTTAACATGACATCATCATCTCGTAAACTACATTCAGTGATTAACTCACGTGAACCACATCACGTGATTTTGCTACGTGAACCATATCACGTGACCACCTTACGTGATCGAAACAACGCAATCCACCATGACACTGTTTCTTCTTCTCCTGAAATACAAACAAGCTGACTGACAAAGGTTTGAAACAGCAGAGCACGTGCCAATTAGTAAAGTTCTTCTTATTCTACTCAACGTTTACTGCTGAAAAGCAACAAAACGCCGGCCCGCCCTATTGACTTACAATGTTCCCGGCACGCAGGCGAAACAAGTAAATCCCTCCATAGATTGCTCCTTTATATCATTAAAATCTATGCAATTTTTACTTATTAAATGATTGTTTCATTTTTTCAGTCTTGAGTTCTAATGAGGTCCGAGCCTCCATCACCTACGAGAAACAAGCAGGGATAGATATCAAAACGAACGTTTAACACTTTAACCCAGAAAACATTAAAACATATTGCTGCCCCACCCCCATTACCGGCACTGCCAATCTAGAACAGCTGTATACACAATAAGCTGACTATGTCATCAAGATTAAGATAACTTAATCGAATCTTCGCTTACCAACGTCATGAATTAACAAATATAGATAGATTAAATGAACTTAAAACATATTCTAAAATAAATGTCCAGCAATCTTACAAAGAGCTTCAATAATACAGCAGCCCTTTACATAAACGACGTGGCAACTATTATTTTATCCTAGCTTAGAATGTCCCTTCCACCACAGAAAACCCTCAACATCCCACACAAACTTGCCCAAAATTCTTACCTCGCGAAGTTCTTGGTTTAGTTCATTATTTATACTCGACAAAGTCGAGTTCTTTTCCTTCAACAGACGTATTCGGGCTTGCAACTCTTGTTTTCGCTTCTTATTTTCCAAAGACCTTGCAAAGGAAAAAGATACGAAAACAATACTTAAGGAGTTCATGAAGCAACGTAGCACAGGACATATAATTAAGACATGCACAGTTCTGGGAAATGCAAAGATACTATACTACTAGTGAATCTACTAGGTGATACTTACTTGTTAACCACGCCGATTCCCTTATCTCGGTTCCATTCATCGTTCACTGCCGTAGCATGAGGACTACAAGTACGCTCTACTGATTTCGCTCGATTTTTTGATGGCGGGCTCGGAGCCGCCTGTAAACACGAAAAGAAAAGTAAAAATCAAACAATTAAACACCATAATGCAATTATCGCCGCTTCTGAGGAAGTCATGCAATATTATTATTATTAATATTGACAAAAATATGCCACAATACACGGTAACTCACGACAACCAACGACAATACATGGTAACTCAGTAGCTAAGTTTATAAGCACAGGAAGCAGAAGAGGTTGCATTTGAATCCTATTTGATGTCAATGTACTTTTTGATTTTCCTTTCAACGAGTGTATATATATGTACGTTGCATCGATCAGCGTAAAACTTGGACTAAGGGCTATTACGAGATAGTCAATGAAATGGCCTTTTCCAAGGACGAATATTATCTAGGAATATCTTACCCTTTTGGGATATATCTTCATCTGTACATCTTTCCCTGCAAGAGGACAAAGGCACCTATAATTACGATTTTCCTCATCATAAACCATATTACTGGGGGTTATAACGTTATAAACTGGCTTTATCTTCCCTGACCTTTGCTCACCAACTCCCACGGACAACAAACGTTTTTGTAATACTGTTAATACTACAACAGTTCTTTTGCAGCAGTACAGTTAACAGAGTAAAAATTCATCTAGTTAGCAGCCGTTGCAATACATTAAAATAGTGCTGAGAAGGGTGCTCGGAAGACTCGATGGTGGCAGCTTTCAGACCAGGAACTTCGAAAGACGTTTACCCGTGAAGTGAAGCAAGAACTTCCGAAGCAAGACGGCAGCTCTTGGGAGAAGATGAGTAGGATCATTCGAGAAGTCACAAGAAAAATCCCAGGGGAGTCACCAGGGAAATCAAAGGTTGACAAAGCAACATGGTGGTGGAACAAAAAAGTGTAGGATGCTATTCAGGATAAGACGACGAAGAAAAAGCAACGTGCCTCTGTAGAAAACAGCCAATTTTATAAGAAGGCAAATAAGGCAAGAACGAGGGAGGTAGCCAGAGCTAGAGCTGAAGCATACAAAGATTTGCACGCTAGCCTGGACTCAGCTGATGGCCAGAGGAAAGCGCTGAGGATGTCACGGAAAAAGCACAAGGAATCTCAAAATGCATACATAGCAAAACTGATCAAAGATGCAAATGGCATGACGGTTGTGGATGTTGAGCAAGTCAAGAAGAGATGGCAGGAATACTGCAAGACATGTACAGGATGTACAACACAGATAAGGACAACACAGATAAGGACAACACAGATAAGGACAACACAGATAAGGACAACAGCAGGACTGACTGGACCTTCAATGTGACAGTTAGAGTATACCAGGGGTCTGCCCTGAGCGCAAGACAAGACCATTGTGAGCCGGCGAAAGTAAGCGGAGGCAATATCGAGATCAACTGATGCGGAAAGTGGCAGCAATAGTGTGGTAAGCTGACCAAAACAAGTGTATGCAATATCGACGTAAGCTGATAAAGTGGAGGTAATAACATAGTGAGCCGTAATGAGCTGACTAAAGTTAACATACAACTTGAGAGTTAACTGAAATTCAAGTGGTCATCATAATATTACACTGTATTGTTTTACATTTCCAACTCTCTATTCATTACTTAGTAATAAGCAAAACGTTACTCACCTTCAGTACTTTTTGGCGGCGGAAGAGCCACATTCTAAGAAACGAAAAAACAAAATACAAATGTTACAAAAATATTCGTGTCTTTTATGTAAAAGTAACATTTTCAATTCTATTTATTTCATTGTTTCAGCAACTACAAAGTGTATTAACATATTTCTGATAATGATGTACCACTGGGCACTGACAGCAACTGACCAAATCAAAGAAAGAACGTAGTCTTCAAAGACAAGGACCTTTGATAAGACTTCTCAAGTCTACGGCAATTGTTGTGACACATAGCAGCTCACGTGTAGACTGTAAACACGATCGTTTTTCTTGCGATAAACAGCTCAACAGGAATTGTTGACAGATCCAAGCACACACCGACATCACATAGTCCCGGTGGAGGATCAAGGCTGAATGACTAGGATTCTTTCGACCATTCCAGCTGAACTGTCCAGCTCTGTGGCAAAGTGCAGAGTTAGCAGTTGGGAGATCCTGATCTGAAGCTCAAATTGCCCTTATCTTAACTTTACATCAGTTCTTCACAATACAACCACGGAGACGTCCACTCCTCCACTGTTTGGCTACTGTCCCTGACATCCTATACCAAAAACTAAAATATTGAACTAGATGGACTCACATGTTCTTTGCCCCAATCTAATGAAGCCGACCGTCTGTGGTTTAAATTTGTTTTGTTGCCACCACTCGGTGCCGGACGAGGACGTGCAATGGACTTGGAGGCAGTGTCTTGGCTTGTCTTGGTTCCAGATTCCGTCACACCCGTTTCCCTTTCCGGGGATTGATCTAATTTTTCCACCTTATATATACTCGTTCTTGGTGGTTTTTTGGGCTAAAAAGTAACAGAACAAAGCAATCAGTATAAATACGGGCATCATCACAGTAAAATCATCAAAATTATCGAAAATTTTTTAAAAAACTCTGATAGTACAAGGCTGCAATATTTTGAGCGAAGGTGGGTTTTTAGAAAATCTCCATGATTAATTTGCTTTGGATAGACATCTTCAAATTCTTGCTACCAGCTGACTGCTTGTTACTGATTACGTATGCAAATTATATTTAACCACACCAAACCATGCATAGACAACATATTGGCAGAACATACATAAAAATCTAATAATCTTTAAATCCTAGATTACTTGAAAATACGCTGGCGCGCAGTTACTAGTTCTCATCTTACATACAATGACTGGTCATAACACGGGTTTCCCTCGCATCAACTACGAAAGTGTCCCAACCTGTTTCCCGTTTCCAAGGATATGAATAGTTTCCCATAAATACAACTGGGGCGAAGAATAAAAACCTTAAAAATCTCTATTCTCCAGCTGAGACATATTAAGCAAATCTCGAACTGAATTATTTGTTCCATTTTAAGATTATAAAAAAAACTGAAAACGACCTAGTTCTGACTTACAGGAGACAAGTCCCTGGTTGCCTTCTCTTTGGCTTCGGTCGTTTCATCTACACAGAGATAACAAGAGAAGGAAGCAAGCTGAAAATAGCCATACGGCGCTTGCAGCTGCATCTATTGTAATACCCCTAGGGGGTACCCTTATCCACGTCAAAGATAACAACAGCGACATGCCACAATAGTTTGAAAGATTTGATAAACAAATAATGCAAATAATATCACAACAAGCACTGTTACCCAACAGTGAAGAGAACACGCACAGAAGTAAAGAAAGAAATTGATGGCCTTAACTAGATCAGGAAGGACGACGGTGACGTTAATCATAAAAACATTTCTGAAAATGAAAACAGGATAAGAGGACAATGCTGAGGCGGCCCTTGGAGTACCGTAACGGAACAAACACGCACGTTTACAATAAAGTACTAGTCAGGTTGATGCATATGGATTAGCTTTGTACAAATTTAACCCCCAAATGCTAACATCTTCATGAAAGATATCTAGCCTACTTTTTGTTTACTTCTGTCCTTGTTTTACTTTACCCTTCTTTCTCTTTTCTGTGCTTTTTCCTTTCGTGTGCCAGTCTATTCTTCACTCTCACATTGTCATTTATATTCACTTTGACTGGTTCTATGTCTCTTTCGTCGTGGTCCTCTCTATATAGTGCTAACCCATGTAAGGTCCTCTACTCATTCTGTTGCATTGCACATCGACAATTCGCGATTGGATCGTTTTCCTCTCCCAATGGGATAAGGTTATAACTTGTAAACTCTATTTGTCATATACTAGCCCCACAGCACTCCTTTCCTGCAGAGAAATTTGGCTGCAGAGATTTCGGTTAAAGGCGTCGCTGTCGAAACATTGGTTACTTGGGTACGTCTGCCGTAAGAAACAAAGGTGGCAGAACAAGTTAGGCAAAACACTGCCACCCCGCATAGCATGTGTCTGAGCCCAAGACTTTACTTAACTGGCGGTACTATATTGACAAAAAGGTTGTCGCTGGTTCCTTTCTAGCCAGCCCAATGGCCTAAAACTGTATGTATTTAACAAATATCAATGCTTATTCCAGTCCTGTGTTGGAAAAAGGACACCCATCCAAAACTACTGCTCAATTAATACACAGAAAGATAACAGTTTGGTAATACCTATTAACACAATTTCGTAGTAGATACATTATTTGATCTCTGCACCCTCGTTGTCCAACTATCACGACTCTAAAATACACCACGAAATACAAATAGTCATCTAAATCTGAAGAGTGACATTATGAGTGGGCTCACTTACCAAACAACTGCCCCCCTCTACTACCAAACAACTTATTCAGATCTAGAGAAGACGCACGCGAATGCCCTTTCTTTGCCCGTGGTGGTGGGGTGGGAGGGTGCTCAAAATCCCTCACAGTTCCAGGATGATGATCAGGAAGATGCTCCAATTCGACCGAACTTCGGCTGTCTCCAGTGTATGACCTACACGAATCCCGAGAAAGAAAGGGTAAATGTAAGCTGCTACAATATAATACACATATTTCTCTTACTATCAACACACACAAATAGAAATAAAACGGTAATGATACCATATACCATATTACTTAAGATAGATGCCCGGGAGTTACTTGATTTGGGGCGTTATTTGATTGGGGGCGTTACTTGGTTTGCGGGGCTTTACCTGATTTGGGGCTTTTAGGGGCAGATGTCCGTACAAACATGAAGTGTAGACACATCGAGGGTAAAAACCGGAGTCACAATGTCATATATATTCAATGTTCCCTCCTCCCGAAACTAAATGCAGAAACCTCCTATCTTGAGAAGAGATCATCTGTATTTGAGAACAAAAAAGAAGTTTAGTACACAAAACGCTTGCATATCGACAAACTATTACGCAAAGGAAACGCTTAGCACGGCTTTCACATACCTTGGACGACTTTTCCGACTCGACGACCTTCTTAACTTTACTTCCGTATCATCGTTATCTTTCACTTCCGGCTGCACCGGTTTTTCTCTTTCATTCGCTGGTAAGGCGGCTCCTTGGCTTATTTGTTTATTTCCAACTTCACTCTCGTCCCGGTTAGCTTGGCTGAAATCTGGCTGTTTAAATGCTGTGCTTTCTCCTGCATCATCGGAAGTCTCGCTTCGGCTTCGAACTTTACTGCTGTCGACTTCAGGAACTTCCGAAACAGGTAAATCTGGAACATTTGTACTGGTTGGGGATGTCACTGGCGAGGAACCCTTCCGAGAAACAAATATGAAACATATCAAATGTCAAGTAAATACGATGGCTATTGGTTCACTGAGTGTCTCTCAAGGTTCTAGTATTCATCGTATTCTATTTATCAATAGCACATGATCAGACAAAAAGATGAAATCTTCTATATTTCATTACACCACGGATCGAAAGGAAAATCACATGAGTTAGCACGTAATTTGTCCACCTAATGTCAAACTTTGGGAAGGAGAACGGTAAAAAAAACTGTCATTACTTTGATACCACCAAAAATAGCCAGCTATAGAATGAAACAAACCGATTTACGAATTAACCGCTTTTGTGTGTTTAAATCTTAGTTCTGCATAGGAAAAACAGAAAAAGGAGAAAACAAGAGAAGAAGATAGTCCACAGAAATCGTAGGCAGCACAAATAATTCTCAGTAATTAACAGTTAATATATTCATTGTACTGGTGGGCACCACTCTTTACCCTTCTCGTCTTTCGTATTCACAAGCAGCGATGATAATAAATTTATCGACGTCAGAGTCATGGGAGACTGAATAAATTACAAGGTCTGGACAGAAGAATTAGGCCCCAGTCTGCACCTTAGAAATCAAGCCAAGTGTTACTGGACCAATGTGAAGCTTCGCTGAATTGTCATTAAACGATGGCATTCCTCCGTTCACGGGCGAAACCATAGATTGCTGGGGCCAACGAAATGGATAAGTACTTTTTCTAAGTCAGTGTGTGTGGGGGTGGGGTGTCATCGATTGGCTTCCACTTTTGGATTGTGAACGTAAATTGCGGATTGGTCAGAGAACAGCAGCCCACGTATCCGTCAACCATTAACCCTTGACAAAAAACGTTCGCTACTTATAACTACTTCCAACCGTTGTACAAGGATGATGTATTACTGATATCGACGGCAGTCAACGAGCAGAGAAGATTCATTAACTAGGAAATTTTTAAAATCAAGGAAGGAAATAAGGAAAAAACCTGCCAAGTCAATATTAATTATTCATACTAACCTGTGCCATCATGAGACGCTTAGTAGGAGGTCTGCCTTTCCCTCTCCCAGGGGGAGGCAAAAGTTGTCCAGGACCCAAATCCATTAAACTGACAATTCCCCCAGCTGCTCTTGGTCTTGCTATCTCAATGGAATGTTTTTTCGTATACTGGGATGCTCGACCCCGTGATTCAGGCGTATTCGTTCCACCTATACCAACTGCTGAACCTACGCTAGTTGTATGTGTAAGAGGACCATGACGTTGACGACTAGCGTTTGTCGTGTTAATTTGCGACGACGCCTCAGCTGCTGGTTGCGCACGGAAGTTTGACGTCATACTTGGCATTTCGTCGGTTGATGCTTGGCTTGCAACTGGTGTGTTTTTACTTGCATTATAATTCTAAAACGAGGCAAATTAATAAGCACGTTAATAATTATCAGGCGAATTGTGGCTGGAACAGTTATGACATTCAAAAACGTAACTTGGGTTTAAAGCCACTGACGTATATCCCTGCACAAAGAATAAATTGCTTATTATTTAATCAATTAATTGATTAACTGTTATTTGGTTATAATACAGGCTCAAATGGCCTTTTATTGCAGGCATACGTGGTCTCCGTTGCTATTAAAACTGGCCATGTTGCAGGCCAGACGAGTTGTAGTTTTACGTTAACTTCTCATAAGACTACCTTACCTCAGTTTCACGTTAAAGCCTTTACTGTCAACATTTCAAAAGACTTGCACGATTTCACATCCTGTTTCGTGCACAGATATATACACCAGGCTGCACATGCTTGCAGGCATCATAATCCTTATTTAAAACATCCAGGATTATCAAACGTCCATATGAGAATGGCTCCTATAACAGGCCTCGTCCAACTTTAAAACTGCTGTTTTGTTCAGAGTTTTGGGGATTTCATACAAACATAAACATTCATGGCAGTGAAAAGATAACCCGGCAAATCACAACTTCAAATGCGAACAGGCTTGAACAAAGGGTGTCATTGTGGGTATGTGTACCTTTTAAAGCTGAATACTACTTTTTGAGTTCTTTTGCAATAAAATGAACTCTTTAGCGGAAGTTATCAAAATCACTCACTGAAAGCAAATACAATCTAAACACGAATATCAAAACTACTGCAGCAATAGCGTGGAGTGCTCGCTTTCCGTACACGACGTACTTTTGAGCAAGGAAAAACACAGCTGTAGTTAGCAAGCCAGTCCCCTACTGTACTATATATATTGTGTTTTATCAGTTGTATGGCGCTAAAAGCTAAGAATACACCTAAAAGCATACAAAGGAGTTAAAAGCCCAATGTTGGACTCTAATGAACTCCAATTACGAAATACTCAAATACATCTGATTGCAACTTACATAGGCACCCTGTGCTTCATCTGAATCGTGGACTTCTCCTGATGATGAAAAATTAGCCCACTGTGGACCAACAACAATACAGAAAAAATAGAAGAAAAAATGACGTAGCATTGTCCTTTTTAAAGCTCTATGATACCAAGGCAATATTACTTAATAAGTAATATCATCATCACTGTTACCATTGACGATATCAACTACCAATTAAAAGCATCTAAGCCTCTTTGCGATGGGAACAAAGGAGACGGAAAATACTATTTCTGTACGGGTTTATGAACATCTCATATTTTGCTAATGTTGTGATCCGTTACTAAGAATGTTAATTCGATTTACGTCAACTTTCAAAACTCCAAATTGTAAGATTTTACACCAAGAAAACCGAGGTTAGCCAGTTACACCTCTTGTCCACACGGAAACCGGCATAGACATAAATAGCAATGTTAATGACAATACTTTTAAGAGGGCATGCAAATATTTCTTACCCCTGGCGAATGGAGTTTATCCTCTCCATTAAGATTTTCATTTGAGCTTACATTACTTGAGTTGCTTGCTTGTGGAGCGTCATATTGCTCTGCTGAAATAGCAAACATTTAATGTACAGCATAATACAGGGGAAGCATAATTGCAAACATTTAATGTACAGCATAATACAGGGGAAGCATAATTGCTGATTAGCAATCAGCATTCTCTCTGACGTAATTAATGAATCAACTACGAAAAACAAAAGTGCACTTTCACAATGAGTGAAGAAGAGAAGATACTTGAACGATTAACAGAAAATACAAGACTTGCTGTTCGTCTCCTAAATAATGCATAATCGAAGCGATAACGCGAGACATAATCCGGGTCTGGCAGCTCCGTATCAAATAGGGCAAAACCAGACTCAGACGCACCGTGTAGGATAGATTGGCCAGGGAAATATGTTAAAAGATGTGTCGATAGACTAGGGTCAAGTCTTCTCCTGATATTTACGCATCAATTACCAATTTTTCATTACGTAGAAATGTGTGTATATGTCAAAATGCAGCCTTATCTTTCAAACCTTTTAACTATACCTGAATTCGGATCACTTCCGAAACTACTCAGCAAGGTTAGCCAGGCAGTGAAACAGAAAGACGGATAAACAATTACATTCTTAGGGTCTTATCACACGAGCCCAGTTTGCCGAGATCTCACTTTTATTGACAAACTCTCATAAAACGCAACTCGCTATCACATGAGAACTGGGCTGGCCCGGCTAACCGAGATTTCACTTTTGCAGAGTGGGATCCACGTTACACGGTCTGAACTTTTATAGCTCCGGCTGAAAATAACAGAAGTGCGCACGCGCTTTTTCTTAAGGTCAAGAGTACACAAAAAATGACTGTAGATAACCAGCCTAAGAGAAAACCGTTCAGGTTGGTCAGAACAAATGATAGAAAATCTAGTTAAAAGTCTTATAGATTATAAAACCCCAATGAAGTATCGTGGGTTGGATTTCGACGGTGACAAACCTCTGATGTATGCGGAAATAATTCTTTTCTTCCTCGTCATTTTTCGTTAGTTCAACATTCTTTTTCGATTCAAAAGGGCCTTCTTTTTGAGACAAAAAAATCACATTAAATGCGACCTGGTATTCTACTTGTTGTAGCCTCCATAAAAGCAATAAATTGTTCATGTCATGACATACTGATTGTAGAAATGATAAAGCTGAAGCTACAAGAGCAACAGATACGTTTTTTTCGGGCAACGGAAAGAACGTAACGTTGGCAACCTGGCTGGGAAGCTTCGTATCATAGCGAGCTGATTTTCGCCCAGTTAACCGGGATCGTACGATAAGGCCCTCATTGGAGGTAAATATTGATTACACAACTACAACTAGAAATTAGAAAAATGGAGTCATAAGTTCGCGCAGATACCTTCCCCTCTGGGTACCAATGACATAGGTAAGGAGTGCGGCAATTCAACACCATGTCGGACTGCGACAACCAAGTGCATGGCAATACAGAACTCATCCAAATCCAAAGCATGGTCTTTGTTCAAGTCCGACAACTGCCTGATGGAAGCAAAAGGAAATAAATAAATAAGTCTACGTTGACTCTAAACATGTCAACAAAAAATCCAACAAAAACACCTACATAAACAGAGGCGAAAAGCTGCCTTAAGCTAGTATGAGCAAACGTTATCAATGAAGGCTTGCACTGTTCGATCTAATGCCTCCTGTCAGTAGCTGCCTTGACAGTATGTCACGTGGCTAGATACCGGCAGCGCATTGTGTTTCTCCACCAACACCTGTGTGGACCATTTTGATAAGTTTTGTGTAGTTCACTCTTTGTACGCCAGCTCCTCTGATACTTCCCTTCAACTTAGTACCAAACCCACTTCTGTACAAGTATAGTTGAATTAACAAATGCATTCATTCGTACGTTATCATCCATGTTTCTACCCAATGTTTCCATCTGTTTACTGGAAAGAATAGGTCATAGTCATCATAACTATGAACTGTAATTCTAAGGTAGAATAATATTACTAGACGTAGACGCATCAATCAACACAACTTACCAAATCTTTGAGAGCACACCAGTAGGAAGGCCAGATTTTAAGAAAAAGTCTCTTGCCAAGGATCCTGTATACACAAATCATGTTACAATCATTAGCAATATGCTGTGATAAAATTAAACTTAGCAAAAGAGCTCTACGTTTTTCGATGGTACGGCTCAGTCCCAATAAATCAAAGCGACGACCCCTAAATAATTCAGTCAAGCTAAACTGATACTAAAGACTAGCATGGAGGTGGGGGTTACTTTGATAGAGCTTCCTATTTCAAATTATAATGTAATCAAAATTTGAAAAATGCAACCTCATAAACCGAAAACTTGTTTCAGTGTACAATGGCTACGTTTCTTGGACAAGTACTTGGTCATAACGAAGACAATACACACCCTGCCACCTTACCTTCCTTTGTTTTCGGGTTCAGGGTGCACTCCCCTCCCCGAATCGTGGCAAAGTTGCAAATTTTCTTTGTTCTACACTAAATGTTACTTTTACATCATTAAACAAAAAAATGTTAACCTTTAATGACACCGCCATCAGTTGGTTGTAGTTTTTTAAACTGTTTGATGTAATAGTCCTTTTGTTCATCAGTGATTTTCCAAACATTGTCTTCATCATCACTATCGTCTCCACTTGAACTGCTTACTGCACTAGAATTTGACGAAGATCTCTGTCGCCTGATTTCAAACAAAAACACGCACATAGAAACAACTAAATAGTAAGTAAAGAACTAATCAGAAAATATGATCAAGTAATCTTAATATACTTTGGATTTAGAAGTCAATGCCAACAGTGACTCATTGTGAAGTCAAGGTTAGGAAATGTATTGAGAAATAGTCTCTTTATGAGTGTGAATTTCATTTGCTTTTGCTCGTTCATTGTCGTCATTTGTAAATCATAGGGATTGTAACTTACGATGTCAAGCTTGCAGATTTGTCCACTGATCTAGAGTGGTCCTTTTACAGTAAATTTCAACTGCAGAAATGTTCACACTTTTTACAAAAGAATGCAGCTGCATTGGGATGGCGACTTTGATCCATAACCTACTTGGAAATGAGCATCAGGGTATCTCAATCTTCAAGAAGTGGCGCTTACTTTACTACATAGGCCAAATGACTAACCTTTGATTTTTCCTATTGTTAAACTTAATAGGACGTACATCAGATTTGCAGTCCTGGATCCCTGCTTCAAATATGCCAAGGTCACAATCAAAACATTGTCATTTTCTGCGGACAAGACTACCATGCCGACTTACATACAGGACTACCAAACAGGTCCTTAAGGAACAAAGTACCTATGCAAAAACTGACTCGCATAAACAACAACGGGGAGGCATTTTTCGTTTAAGGGTATACAGCACCATCTTGCCACTCAACAATGCCACCTTAGTGGGAATCCGCGCATGCTCCACAGGGGATCAAGGGCAACAACATTCTTTCTGACAAGTTCAAACTAACCCTGATACAAAGACCTGGAATCAATATTACCCAAAACTCAAAAGTGATTCATAAAAGTACTTTTAGGATCATTTGAGATGTTCTCAAAATGATGAACGTTGTTACATTTCAACGAAGTGTATTAAAACATCATACCTAAATTGGTCATCACTATCTTCATCAACTGAGTCTGTAAAATTCTTTGAAAAGTCCGCCCAGTTTTCTTTTTGCTGGTGAAGTTGAGGGCCTGACGTATCGCCAGCTGACCAATGAACTATAACGTCAATAAATAATCGACACAACACAAAATAACAAATGACCAGCTTAAGAGAAGCTTAAAAAATGCGAAGCTTTGAGTTACCAGCAGACTTCACCATATGTGGTAATATGCCTTAAGCCAGTCGTAAGATTCAAAATCAGGTAAAATATTAAAAGTATAATTCTATCTTACAACCAGCAGCACAAAATAACACAATGGGGCCAAGTTCTGCTATCTCTACATCGATAAAAATTAACTAACTGTTTATATGCAAACAACACGGCCTACCTTTACAATTGCCAGCGTATACACCCCAAACCGCCATTGATTAAAGGATAGCAGGCAATTTGTAACCAACCACAGATTTGCATATACCAATAGGTACTTCGTATTTACATTTAATGATATACAGGACTGACACAACGACAACAATATGAAATACTGCCTTGTTTTCAACACAAATTGACGATCGCCGTTTCTGTTCTTGATCCTTACTTTATGACAAATGATGTTACTCGATGTTGGCTCGACAGTTCTTACTTATGCTATGGTCATAACCTTTCCTCCGTTAATTCTGTAGTTTCTCTTCAACGTCGGAAAATGTAACAGCGATTCCTATACCGAGAGCTCTATCACCTGGGCCGTTCAAATTTTCACCGGTTCCTGAGATCCTGAAGTGATCATGGATATTAGTCTGATTACAAACCATTGGTTTTAAGTCCCTACGCAATTTCAAAAGCTTAAATGGCATTAGTAGCTACAGCAGAACATGACTATGCTTCAAATATTGGCTAAATTCGGTCGTTATCCTTGACTTTGACAAATCCATGGGTAAATGTATGGCACTGATCATAAGGCTGCATTGTCTGTGCATAGGGATGATAAGATTATGAATAACTTTCTTGCAGCTTAGTCAGCGATCTGCCGTAACACTCTACGCGACTAAGATACGGCGTCACTCACCAAAACAATAATCAACTCCCACTTCGTTGCATATAAACAACAGTATGTGAGGTACATGATATGACTTTAGAAATAAATCAATAGCAGCTGCTAGAACCCTGGACAAAAAAGGTCAATTTGAAAGCTAACAGTGTAGTCTCAGATATTCAATAAAGTGTTATCATGACTTCCTCACAAAAAATTCATGCTTCATTAGTTTTCATAGTCTCCTTTATAAAAATCTACTACCCATAGACAAGGCATTTTATGTTGGCTACTATGGAGTCTCGCAACATTACCTATAATACGGAGTTACTGTGGTTTAAACTAAGGCTTACGATTCAAAGGCCTTGAACTAAAAGGTTTTCTATTGAAAGGCCTAGACTTCAATGGCCTTGGATGCAAAAGCCTAGACTTCAATGGCCTAGGATGCAAAGGCCTAGACTTCAATGGCCTAGGATGCAAAGGCCTTGGATGCAAAATCCTTGGGCTAAAATAATTAGGATTCAGAGGCCAAATGATTTGTGTTTCAGCTTAATCCTTCATCAGTGTAAGATATATGTAGTATCTCAACAGATACAAGTGCTTTGATGTACATTTGTTAAGAGTGGAGCATTACCACAATATCTGCACTAAGTGGGAGCTGCTGAGTTTTGTCTCGTAATACCAAGCACTTTGAAAGTTCTTCACCAAATCTTTGTGCTGTAATGGCACAGACGTTTGAGGGTCGGCTTTTCAGTCTGAGATTAGCAAGATGTATTCTGATCAGCTCCCACTTAGTGCAGCTATTGTGGTAATGCTCCACTCTTGACACATGTATATCAAATCACTGGTCCATTGAGATACTGCATATATCTGACACTGATGAAGGCTTAACCAGAAATGTGGAAAAAACCAATGAAATTCACTTTACCCACTGCTGGGTTTCGTCTCGTAATACCAAGCATGTTAGAAGTTCCTCACCAAATCTTTGGCAGGGAGGTTTGAGTGTTGGCTTTTGAGTCTGGTCTGAGGGTTTCTTACATA
>JANTCA010035365.1:0-20615 GCA_024741275.1 Chironex yamaguchii
TACATACATACATACATACATACATACATACATACATACATACATACATACATACATACATACATACATACAAACATGCCATACATACATACCAGGGGCAGCTGGGGCTAAGTTTAAATAGGTATTCAAAATTTTTGGGGCAAGAATTACTCTCTCAAGGGAAGTGCAAGGAATACCCTGCCTATAAATTTTGGGTTATGGATCACTGTAAAATACCACTCTTTTAAACTGATCACAAAGAAGATATTTCTATACTGCAGTCATAACACTGTCATCAAAAAATTGGAATCTTGGACGTAAGAAGTGAAAACTTTTCTCTTCAAGGCTAATTTGTAACTTGATTATTTTTTATGCCGTTCACCAGGCTTGAAGTTAGACGTTTTTTCACTTTTAATTCCCTTACGCACACTAGAACGTTTACTCTCGGTGTCAAACACATGCGTAAAAATTATGTTTCAATGCGTAAAGTTACAGACAATTGATCTTTAATTTTTACGCAGTTATTAATCTGAATTATTAATTTTTTAATATACATAAAATTTTAAATACTGTAATTGTGTTAATTGTAAAGGAGACAGTAATTAATCACAACATTGCAATAATGCATGTATTTATAATATGGATCAAAATTAAATATCAGTAAAAACAGGGTTTAGGAAATCAAACGTTTTTAAGAAATGCATAAAAAGTACCCAATGTGACTATAAATGAAATTCCATGCTGATCTTAATGTGTGGAAAGATCTGTAACATCCTTGTCCTTGAAAGTTGAGGCACACGAGGGCTGGTAAAATGCTTCAAGTGAAAAGGAAAAGGGCCTTGGGTTAAAAACCCCCAGGGTTGCTGTTGTTATCAAAGATAACATTGCAATTAAACTCACGGAGACTTCTAAAAGCCTCGGAAAGGGCAAGGTATTGAGGATTCTGATTGATTATGTCGGCTTCTAAGAGGGATCTCATTGTCTCAAAAAACTGTTCCTGTCTGCATTTTTAAGCTCGCCACCACATTTTTGGCTTATTTTCAAAGTTTTACGATATGAATCACGTAGGGTTTTAACTATTTTTTATTCATAGTGTTACAGAGTTGGATAATCATGGACCCCTTCATAGCCAACAAGTAGTAAACACTAATGACTATCACAACATCGGAAAAATTTGAGCATTGGGTTTAAGATATTAAACTGTTGGTGATTGAGTTGATTTCTTTGTTGGGATTGAAAAAAATTATTATGAAAAACCCCAACGACACTCGTTTCCCAAAAGTTATTTGTTTGAGCAGGTTACAAACTACGGCAGCAGTGGCTGATGTGAACCTGCTATCTAGTAGATCTACCTAACCTACTTTTACAGTTCATTTAAAATTTTTATCTCTAGAGTTTATGTAAAATGGAGTACAATATTAAAAGGTAAAAGTTTAAAACAATCAATAATGGATAAAACCTTGCTGTTTCTTTCTGGAAACTTGATGTTTTTATGGCCGATTCCGCCATCCTAATGTTCCTTTTAAAAGTTTCTTGATTATGACTTGATCTTAGAGACTCTGGCAACTGATTCCGTAGATTTGGACCACGAAACCTTGTTGACATCCTTCCTTGTTCCGTTGCTACTCAAGGCACAATAGGGGAATTTTTTGCACGTAGCGGCTACAGTTTTTGTCAAAGAGCTGTTTAAAGTCCTACGGACAGTCATCATGACATACTTTTTGTATGATCATCAGCATTCGTCTCTTATAGATGTAATCTAGTGTATCCCAATTCGCATTTAACAACGCTTCCTCATCTGAAATGTTTTTTTGTAATTTATGAATGAGTTTAGCAGCCCTAGGGTGAATTCTTCCCAGTTGGGACTTAAGTGCTTCGGAACATGTTCCCAAAACTGCTATTCCATACGTTACTGCAGCAATCACGGTTTTAAAATAGATCTCTTCCTGGGTGGCGATTGGGAAGTATGTAATTCGCCGAAATTGGCTCATTTTTGCTCTATAAGATTTTGCAACTTTTTTTATTTGTTGATCCCATTTTAGATGGTTGTCTATGGTAACACCCAAGGATGTTCACTGCTTTTATACTTGATGATATTATCACCGATCCTTACTGGGCGCAAAGGGCCAACAAAATCTTGCCTGGTTATTATCATCACATCAGATTTGCCACTGTGGATTGTTAGCCGATTTTTCTCGCACCAATTTTTTATCTCTACCCCGATTTCATTTAGCGTATCTACAGTCCCTTCAATGTTTTGCCCAACATGAAAGAATGTTGTGTCATCAGTGAATAGATAGAGGTCACCTTTAGTAATCGGGCAGATCATTAATATACATGGAAAATAGTCTTGGGCTTAGGAGTGAGCCTTGTGGCACCCAAAAGGAGACATCCTCCATGCATGATCTTGTGCCATTCAATTCCACAAATTGTTGCCTGTCATCCAGGTAGCTTTCAAGCAATCTGTATGCTTTGCCTGTGAATCCAAAACCTTTTAGTTTTGCTTTCATTATGGTATGGCTGACTGAGTCAAAAGCTTTCCTAAAATCAATAAGCAATACACCAACAATCCAACCTTTGTCTAAGGCCATTTTCCAGGTTTCCGTCATCAATAGTAGTTCCTTGGTGGATTTACCCTTCTTAAATCCCCACTGGTAAGGAGTTGTGGCACCATTCAATTCAAGATGCTTGTCTACAGTTTTGCAAATTTGACCCTCCTGTATCTTAATAGGAATACTAAGTAGTGACAATGGTCTATAGTTTTCCCTTTCAACGTTTGATCCTTTTTTAAATGCACTTTTTAGCTTTGCGGTCTTCCATGTCTTGGGGAATCTGCTTTCCTCAAAGCTCTTATCAATCACAAGCTTGAACCCTCTCAAGATGGAATGGTTTGCAGCCTTGATGGGTCAGCTCCCATGGATTTGTGTGGATTTAGGACTGCAATTTGTTGAGCCAAATAAGTCATATCGTTCTCAAAACATTCGCAAGTAAGTGTTACTCCAGTAATATGTGTCATACAGTTTTTGCCATCTTCACTCGGAAAGCTTGATGCTAGCTTTTTTCCCAACATCAGCAAAATAATTGTTTAAAAGCTCAGCCTTTTCAGAGTCATCTGTAACAAGTTCTCCCACATCATTCTTTAATGTTTGGATAATACTAGGTTTAGACTGCCAAAATTCTCTGGAACTCTTTGATTTGTTAAATTGCTCCTTCCAATACTTGGCTTCAGCTTTTCTGAGCATATAGTTGACCTTATTTCTCAAAGATTTATATTGTTCCCTTAACTACACATCTTGTCTGTTTCTTTGCCATTTTATTAGAGCTTTGGATCTCAAATTCATTTTTTTCTTGATTTCTCTGTTGACCCAAGGCAGATTATCTGGTCGCACTTTTGCTAGCCTATGGGTAAATAAACTCATTTAGTACATCCTTGTACATGGTCTCCCAACAGTGAACTGCATCATCTATTTCATCAAAGGTACTTATGACCCACCAATGGACTTGATCTAACATTTCTCTCAAATTTTCTTCGTGGAATCTCTTTCTGTCTTTAACGTACTTAAGCTGAGGTTTGTTACAACTCTTCTGTATATTCAATACACAGTAAACTAATTTATAGTCTGAAATTGCTGGTTCGAGTGAGTTTGATTTGTGAGTTTTTTATTTTGTCACTTACTACTATGAGGTCAATCAATGTCTTCGATGATTTGGAGATACGAGTTGGTTTATCTGTCAGATTGTGAAAGTCAAACGCCTTTAGGACTTGCTTCTTTTCTCTACATGTTTGCGTACTTTCTTTGGAGCTGTCCTTAGTAAATTAGAATTAAAATCACCTAATATTATAACGTTCTTTCGCTTGGCCCACAGGTGGTTTAGTATTTTCGAAAAATGATCATAAAAGGCCGTATCTTTTGGTGGTCTGTACATGCAGCCAATCAAGAATTTTTGTGACTGTAGGCATAACTGAATCCATTCAGATTCAGTTTCTGTGTTATCATTTACCTCTTTGACTGGGGTAACAATTAGGCAGCTTCTGTAGTAAAGCAAGGAGCCTCGTCCACTTTTACCTTCTCTGTCGAATCTCTCTGTTTCATAACGATCAACAGAAATCTCGTTATCAGATACTTTCCAGTTTAAGTGTGTCTCAGTGATTGCAAGTATATCTAGTTGGCAGTAATGCAAGAGCATTTCAATCTGTTTAAGCTTAGATAGTTAACCATTAATGTTAAGATGTGCCATTTTCATTCCATTTATAGCCATTTTTGAATTTAGTACTTCGAACATACTGTCGTCTTCCAAACGGTTAGGCCTCATCTCCTCATTGATCTGTATGGCTAATTGGGGCTCTTGTATTTGCTCTCTTGGGATTGAGCATGCAGGACAAGTCCACTTGATGCTGTTTGTCTTCATCTGAATGTAAATAGCAGGCTTTATATTTCCGTATTTCTTCCCAATATGGCATGCCTTTTTGCAAGAATGGTAGTGCCCTGTGTGTGGATGCTACTGGGTTATTGCAAACAGAGCAAGGATTTCTTACTGGTCCTGGATTTTTTTGAACATCCCCTGCCAACATGATAAGGATGATGGCTCCACTTAGTATCTGAAAGCTTCCATGATGTCCTTTGTCTGGAACATAAGGTATCCTCATTTTGCAGAGCTTTCTTTTCGAAAAGGGGGCTGGAGCCTTTAAAAGAGCCATTAACAAGCACGCCTCATCTATCTCTTCGTCATGCGTAGATTGCTGTACTTTACTGTAAATATCTCGTAGAATATTTCTTATAATTTTTAAATTCTTGACTTGACTCATTTGAAAAAAAATTATTTTTATTAAAATTTAAACATTTGTTGTTTACAACGGCCCAAAAGATCTAGTCTTGCAGTTTTCGTGATAAGTTTATTTGCTCCACAATGCGACAACAAGTAACTAATAATCAATTTAATTCCAGCAAGTTTTGTTTCATGAAAATGCCTCAGTAGAAGACTTTTCTCCTTTGCAGAGGGTCTGCAGTGGCCATATAGGTTACCATCTTTAACAGGAAACTCGACAAACCCAGTAAAACTTCAGAAGAACAGCAAACTCATCACACTGAAAATGAAACTCGACAAAACACGTCAAGCTCTTCAAAAAGCATGACAAACTTGACAGACTTGTATGAAACTCGACAAACCCGGTAAACTTCAGAAGAACAGCAAACTCATCACACTGAAAATGAATTTCGACAAAACACATCAAGCTCTTCAAGTAAGTTGAGATCCATTGAGATCTTCTTGTTCGTATCCAAGGGGTTGTTGAATGTAAATATCCTTATCAATCAGTGCATGGAGATACGCCTCCTTAACGTTCCTGTTGGTGGATTTGCAAACTTTTCGTTTCCAGCTTTTTGTAGTACAGTGCGAATTGATGTGAATCTTGTTGTTGGTGAGAATGTTTCATCATAATCATGACCGTGAATTTTCGTAAATTCTCGTGCGACATATTGTGCTTTTTATTGCACTTTACGGGGTTCTTTCCCTTGTTTAAGTGTATAAACCCACCATGCTTTTGTTTCTGTGTGGTACTCGACAAAGGGGCTATATCCCATATTTTATTGTCCATAAGGGTGTTCACTTCCTTATCCATTGCTGCTTTTCCATTTTTCTCTTTCTTTTGATTGAACTCCTTCATCATAAGTGTTTTGAATGTAAGGAATTGCTGCATATGCATAATCAACACTTGCGGTAAGATAATAATCATTCACGTGTTTAGGTAGGCCAGCCTTGCATTGTGGCCTTGCACTGCACTGTGTTATCTCTCCAATAGCTGGTGTTTCCGGCTCATTTTTTCCAATTTTTGGGACGATAATGTCACTCTTCTCGTTGGTACTTTCATTGTGATTCTTTCTTACTGGAATGTTTATGTATTCAGGCTCGGGCTCTAAAGATTTCACATTGCATGATGTAATAACTTTGTTGTTTTTTTGGTTCAGCACGTAATAACTTTTGCTTGCTGGATTTATCCCAAAGTAAATGCCATCTTGTCATCGTGGTTGGAACTTCTGTTTTGGGCCTTCGGTGTAAATCAAGAAAAGTGCTCCGAATTTATGAATATTCCTTATATCTGGTTCTCTGCCAGTGAATAATTCGTATGCTGTAGAGTTTGTCCTTTTTTGGTAGCTCCTATTACGTAGATATTGAGCATGTTTCACTGCATAAATCCAGTACGATTTCAGAATTATGGCATCGCTTCGTAAACATCTAGCCAATTCCAACTACGTTCTGATTTCTCATTTTGATATGGGGAGTATGGTGCTGTCATCGCATGCTTTATTCCGTTGTCTTGTAAAACCGTTTGAAAGCTTGAGATATGTATTCTTTGCCATTATCGCTGTGAATTTCTTTTCTGTGACTAAACCTCTGCAAGATCGATGTTCGAAAAACATCAAGTGGAAGACAGGACAGCCTGGATAAAAATGATGCTTCCAACATAGCTAAACTTTTCAGTACATTTGAACATTGAGTATACACAGGTTCTTCCAAAATTTTTAATTTCTTCAAGACAAGGATATAGTAATGTGTAGTTAGAGTATCAAATTGATAATAAACAAACAAAAAAACTGATCAAAATTAAGAACATTTGTACAGTCCATTATGAGCAAAGGCAGTTGTGACCCCAGGCTGATTTTTGGCTCATACATGTTTGTTCTATGTAGAGTAGGATTCCATGAAAAAAATAGTTGTAAATAGTGTGCCTCTTTGGGGGAGGGTAATTTTTGCACATTGTTGTAATATTTGTCAATATACCTGCACTAGTTTATTTCACTATAGGATATCTTTGATACTAGATATGCCAATATTGGTGTCATTTTTGAATTCTACATGCCTGATAATATTATGACACAAAGTTTGAGCTTTATATATGCATTACTGATGATTTTATGTCACTTCTACCAAGCAAGAAATTAAAGGTATCGCAAACCCACATTTTTGGGGGGGAATTGGTCAAAAATTCATTTGTTTGTAAAACCTGAACCAGATTAAATATTTCCAAAAAAATTATGAGTATGTCTATATTTAGGTTTTCTATCAGTACGCCAAATTTGAAGCTTTTCTGAGAAATATGGTTAAATGGTGCTGATGATTTCATATGGAATGACCCAGGCACTTTCTATTTGCTGCATTTATAGTGATATTTATATTAAGATGATTATCTACATGATTGGCTACTTACAGTTGTACCAGTGTGGTTTAATCTCTTGCATCATCTTTGTCTTATCAAACTGCTCGGTAGATATGCTGTCATGCATACTAAGATATCTAAGCATATCTATGATGAATAGTTACATAAGTGTGCATAAGTAAATATTACCAAAAATGGTACAAATCAAGCCTTTCAGGAGGCTTCATTATTCTGCCAGATCTGGTTGTATTGCTACTTCTACTTGTGTGACTGCTTTTGGTGTCTGGAGTCTCGTTGGTTTTGTTATCACTTTCTCCTCTAGAACTATCGTTAGGAGTCTGGTCACTGCTGTCATCTGTCTGTGCTGGTTGTACTTCTGGCTGAACTATAAGAGATGACAGATTTAAATCTGCTGGAGGAGAAATCGGCATAACTACTGAAGGACTAGGGAGGTTATAGTGTAGGGAGGGAATTAAATGATCAATATGTACAAAGTGTTGGCTATTACATGGTACTTTCACAATTTAAGTACATGGTCCTTTTACCTTAACCACTGTGCCTGGTATCCAATGTTCCTTCCTCCCTCTATTGTTTCATACTAACACCCACTGATGTACTATAAACTGGCGCACTACGTGTGAACTTCTGTCTCCCCTACATGTAGATCCATCCTTCCTTTCTTCTACATGTCGCTTATCTGAAGGTTTGACTAAACTCAGTCTAATTGTGCGAGCTCGTCCCAGAAACAACTGAGCAGGGGTTTGTGCTGTAGTGCTATGAAGTTTGTTGCGGTATAATAATAAATCATCAAGTTTGTGATGGAGAGGTTGGTCATTATCTACTTTTGTTAACATCGCTTTGACCATTTGTACATGTTTCTCTGCCAGGCCATTAGAGGCAGGGTGATATGAAGGACATTGGGTATGCTTAATCCCATTGGATTGTAAAAATGACTTGAACTCTTCTGATATGAACTGAGGTCCATTGTCCGTTACTACCTGATAACATAGGCCATAACATGCAAGCATGGAACGAAATGCACAAATGGTTGCAGACGCTGTGGTAGTGGTCATAGGAATGACCTCTATCCATTTAGAGTAACTGTCTACAGCAAGGAAAAATTGCCTACCTTTTATCTCGAAAAAATCTAAATGGACCCAAGACCTGAGAATATGCTCATGCAGAACATGTCTGCACTATGTCTTCGATTGCTTTGTCAAGGCCAGGCTAGTGACTGGTAGGTCGGGTAGACCAATGTGGGAAATGCCTTTGTCATCTACTTGAGCCGCACTGGAATCTTGAATTGGCACCCTACCAAGCATATCAGCATTGGCATTGCTAGCAGATGACCTGTAGACAATATCATAATCATATGCGGACAACAACAATGCCCACCGCTGCATACGAGCAGCAGCCAATGCTGGGACACCTGTTTTGGGGCCAAATATGCGTGTCAAAGGCTGATGATCTGTCACTAATGTAAAATGATGGCCATAGAAGTAACGATTAATTTTTTTACACCAAAAATGATGGCTGAACCCTCTCTCTCTCAATCTGTGCATTGTTTTTCTCTTCTGCACTTAATGTATGTGAAGCATAAGCAATTGGGTGTTCAGAGCCTTCAGGTTCAATAAGGCTTATAACTGCCCCTAATCCATAAGGACTAGTATCTACACTTAACAGCACTGGCTTAGTCACATTGTAGTGAACAAGCACCTTGTCTCCAACCAGAGCTTGTTTAGCATACTCAAAAGCTCTTTCCCACTGCATTGTCCAGTTCCACTCAGCTGTGTGAGGAGGCCAAGCATCTGTATACGGAAAGCAAGCAGCTATTCCAGGAGGCTTCCATGAACTTACGAGAATGGCAAACCAATTCGAAAGAATTTCGAGACTTTATACTGGAGAAATAAATCGACCACTGAACATGATTTACCCACTCGAATGGGAAACGGCTTTCAGTAATCACTGTGTGAACACTCGGCTATCACTCACTGATTCTGAAACTTATGACTGTAATATTGCCATGGAGGATGACTTTCAAACTAGATCTGCTACTAAACCGCCACTTCGTCAGGTGGCAATTGATGCTCGGAAAAAGATTCACTAGCGCTTTGTGATGCAAGAAGATGAACCTGATGCAAATAGTTGGTAGCTTATTCATTTTATTTTGCATTGGGGAGTGTCGCGGCATTCCACGATTGGTTACCTATTTGTTTGTTATGTAGCTGCTGGAGCTTTGAAAGGTTCAGAGGAAGAAGTAACTTCAAAAGGTTCGGAGGAAGAAGTGACTTCAAAAGGTTTAGAGGAAGAAGTGACTTCAAAAGGGTTTAAGAGGAAGAAGTGACTTCGAAAGGTTAAAAGGAAGGAGGGGAATGTAGAGAACGGTCTTGTTTTAGAGTATATTTGGGTATTTGGATGGTCAGTTGTCATCTTAGTGGAGAGCACATTTGATGGATTATGGAATGTACGTATTTAACCTTTTACTACCACATGTTGTTTAGTAATATTGGATGAGTTCTACTCCGTGCCAGAAGTTGGCTTAAAACTGAGTTTTGAAGTGTTTAGTCTGGATAAGTACCGTGGTTCATGAAAGTACCTGTTGTATTTGATGGATAACACATCATCTTCCAAAACTGAAGATAGGGAAGGGAATAGGCAAGTCCTCAGTGTTGAGCACTCGGTTCTACAATCGATATTCTGATTATATTTGGTGACTTTATTCAATACAAACTTATATTATTTATAATGTCCGTGTACTGGGAAGTGTAAGAAATTTATTTTCTGTTGCTAAGGATAAGCAATTGCCCTATAATTCTATGGACTCTCGAATTTATTGAAGACTGAAGATTCTTTGACTTGCAGATTCTTGAGCGCTTTTGAAGATTAATTACTAATAATTGCATAATTGAGTTTGTCGAAACATTACAAATCCCAGCACATTCGAGTTGTTGACGTTGCTGTCTAGAGATCTACCACCTCTGGACACCCATTCACCCAAGTTTGAAAGAGACATTTTTCACTCACAGCAACGTCACCATACTTCTGCAAACCTAAAAACTGACCTTCGCCAGTGCGAATGTGGCGAGGGTCTACATCCGCCCCTGAGTGGGAGTCGACGTAGAATTATGTGGAGTTGGAAAAATGTTTCTGTACAGTGGCACCTAATTACTTTTGCATCTTTCTATGCACCCAATAAAATATTTTGTATGATGTCTGTTAGCTTTTGGTTAAACATAAGACACCTAAAGAAGTGGACAAGTTTAATGACTAACCGTTAGTTGGCAGCCAGCTTTAAACACATTTTTACACAGCATGTTTGGGTTAACCTATCTACATTACATCAAAAGAGCCCCAAAAGCTTGCCTCCATTTCCATCAGTTTTAGTTAATTACTTTCAGATTTCACGTTTGCTATGCATGTTTTCAGAAAAAAAATGTTAGTAAATCCCTGTATTGTTGTAGACAGGGCAGCAGTAGAGATGGTCCAGGAGAGAAAGCATGCGAAATGCCCATTCCTAATGGCAACAAAGGATGTTACAGGATCATTTAAATGAATTGGTATATTCGATCACAACAAATTTAGTTAAAACTTGATAGAAATCACAACTTTATCTAAAGGTCATTAAACATTCTTATGGCACATGCCAATGACCTGCTGGTTAAGAGACATTAAAAGACAGTACTCAAGTCAGTTACTTAATGCATTTAAATCCAAGGCAGGGAAACCAGATTCACAAAAATGAGTGCCCTACAAACCCCTAACCTTCATGTTCAATATTTGACCAATCAACATTCTGGCATTCCTGGTTGTATAACAATTTCTGTGATTGAAATAGTAAAAAAACTTAATGGACAAACTTACCGTGGTCTTTCTATGAACTATGGTTTAAATAACTATTTGTTTCGATCTAAACATGTATTCATTAATTTGATCAATTTTTGTCATTTTGAGACCTATTTAACATAAAATATGCATTAGTCGTGACCCTGTCAGAAAGTTCACAGTGGCCTGTGAACCCTGTTGTCTTGCTACGTCACTTAGCTCTTCAGCCATGTTATCATTAAGACACTGCCATCATCATCACTCAGTCTCCCAATGAAAATTATGCTCTGCAGTCCTTGTCATGAACATGTTAGTGACCATGTAGTGTTAGAAAGGAGTAGAAATTGTTTACATTAAACTTATAAGCAACAACTATTACAACTGTTGTAGTTTTTATTTGCCACCTACACCTTAATACCTGGATATCTTTTTGGGAGGTGGAGGGACTGGCAAAGAAATTTTTCAATTGAAGGTAATGACCTATTTTAGATTTAGTGTAGACAGGGTGAATGAAGTGTTTGTCTAGTCTAGTATCTTTATTATTTATGATCTTTATTTACATTGTGATGAGAACTCATAATTTCAGCCATAACTGAAGACTACATGAATGCCATGTTAACATTCTCAATATTTTTCATCAATTTTGTTTGTAAAACTGAACTTGGAAGAGGGAATAGGCCCCCTAGGCAGCACAAAGTAACCCCTGTGCTAAAAACATTAGCATAAACATTGACTCAATGCACATTTTTTACTTTCACTATTGATGATGTTGATTATGATGGTTATGATTATGATGATCATGATGATAGTGATGATGATAATGATAATCATGATGATGATAGTGATAATCATGATGATGATAGTGATGGTGATGATAACAATGATTCCCAGCAGACATGATTTGTTTGTACTTGTGCAATCGTCATTGCATGTGAAATTGTTTTACGGCAAGAAAACCAGAAAAAATGCTGGCATTTGCTTGTGCTGTGCAAAGCCGTGAACCGTCATCATATTGTCATTTTGTGGATGGTATACCCACGTTCCTGGTGTGGAAGCAAATTAACGAAGTAGGGGTTAGGTGCTGAAATGTGTAAGAAAGACTCACCAATTTCTAGGACGGTACTCACCTGTTCTTCATTAAAATATATTTGGTTGTCAATCAATATTTTCTGTGTGCTTTTCAACTAAACACAACAGACATACATTTTTTCATTTATTTTGTATTTGAATTTGTGCCCATTTTGTCGTAAGAGTGACCTTGACTTTGCAAAGGGTATGACATGCTGGTACAAGGCATGTATTATCACTTGAAGGCTAGGAAAAATATCTTTCAGGACCATATGGGTACATAAGTTGGATAAAGATGTCATCGTCAATATCTATATCCAAAATGATTCCAAGACATCAGTTTCATTATGGACTCGTGGCGCAAAATCTAAAGCTTTGGAGTGTACTGTAAATCTCTCCATTTGTACTACAACCAGTTAAACATAATCTGAAAAAGTGTAATTTACTAATATCTCATATTATTCAAACAAAGTGCAATGTGACCTCCATTCTGGCAGTGTGTGATTATTTGCCATTGTTCAGCCAACCAACAAGGTACAAATAACCTTGTAATATTTTTGTACGTTTACATTTATGAATCAAATTACAGGCCTGTTATAATAACATAGTAATTGCAGGTCATTTGTGACAATGCGATAAACCAAAATTAAATCTTTTCAAGCAAAATGAGGCATGAAGCTTTCATAAATATCAACTTAGGTCATCTACGTACAAATTGGGTGATATGTTTTACTGGAAATTGTCGTATGTGATGACTTTGACCCACGATCAAATTTCTATTTGTTTGTTGCTTTTGGTCTTTATGCATAACAAGTGAAGAAGCCCAGTGAGTGTACAGAAAAGGCATAAGTATTGTGATGCTTATTTTGAATAACATGTCTGTAGAATATGATAATGCTATAAATACTAAGTACAAAGTATTATAAGTAGCAATGGTAGGAGCAGACAACAAATGGCTAAATGATTTTGTTTTTGTAATCTAAGTAAATGTATTTGTTTCTCTTCTTTTACTATCACAGACCATGGCCTAAAAATGCCTATCATACATGCCAAGACAATTTACTTCATAAAAGTCTATGGGAAAGATCCAAAACTGTTCTTATGATGAGTTAAAGTGAGGTATGTATGTCATGAATGCTTTGTGATAGTCAACTCTTTCTTTAATTTGGGGCACTATAGGCAATATATTATTTCTGCTAAGGAGGCTATGTTTTTTGCCTTTGTTGGTTTGCCTGTCTGTTAGTTAACAACATAACTCAAAACATTTTGGATGGAGTTTGACAAGATTTTCAGGATAATGCTCAATGATTGTCATCGTCGTAACATGTTGAGGTGGTATATATTTTGTTTAGCGTTTTATTCCTATCTTAAAGTGAAAGCAGATGAAGGAAGCCATATAGCCAATATTTGAATGGCCTGAAAATCCTGATATCAATCCTGTTGAGATTGATTTACAAATAATTACAGACGGTAATGAATAATAAATTGCAAAGGAATAATATGAAGAAAGAACTTGAGGTCTTGGTGGGAGTGCCACACTAATTTTGCTATAATTTTCCAAAAGGTTTCAATGAATATCCTTGACATTTTACATGATACTGAAATACAGTTTCTTTGTGTATGCTTTGTGCGCATTCTTGACATCACCTGGCCGGAAAAGGCCTCAAACAACCCTGTCCTGGAAAGTTTCTAGCTTGGTCAGCCTGGAGGCGAAAGCAAGATGTAAGCCGCTGCCCAGACAGACAGAAAAACCCGCAAAAACGTTCATTTGTGGTCTCTGCCACAGGGTCTGTGATTCCTGCATCAGACTTGCAAGCCATACTCGACGCTGCATTAGTGCATCTCAGATTGCAAGTCAATAGTTTTCTAAGACTGAAAACTGTCAATATACGCAAGATGTTTTGTATCAGGTGCACTTGTAGATTTTGCTTTTAAGATTGAGCCTATGGGTGCCTCTCTTACCTTGGGATGCCACGGAAGAGGGGCCGGTGACGAGGCACACCAAGATGGTCCGTAAGAATGGCACAAAGAGAAATAAAACGCCTAGTCCTGACCAACCCCCGCCCCCCCTCCACCTTCTCCAGTTTTTGCTGTGCTGTGTACGCCAATGGCGAATGAAATAAAAAATCGTTTGTTTATCTCCATTTAGACAAGAAAATACCGTTTAAACTACTGTGTAGAAAATGTATTGGAATGTTTTAATTTGCGGTGAGTCTTGCGGGGCCTGGGGTTTAAGGAGGTCTTTGCTCTCTCACTTTTTACCAAACAATGATTTGGTTGATTTTAACTTTTTTTCTTAGAAGTTAAGTGTTTGAGTCGATCACATTGTAATGAAAAAGTTGTAGGAATAGAAGTTACAGATCTATATATTTTCATCTGAAAACACGCCTTATGAAGTGAAAATACACTCTTTAAATGCAGCTAATATTTTCAACTGCTAAACGTATCAAAGCGTGGCTCAATAAATGAGTGTCGGTTTAACAACCTAGCTCCTGTCGATGCTGTTGCCTGTAAAATCCGGCATTCCCAGTTACAGACGAAATGACCGCAAGAAGAGTAATAAAAAGATCCGACTTGCACAAGATTCTTTAAATAATTTCCATGGTTTAATATATCACAATTTCCTGACAATGTTACGATACATCAGGTACCAAGACTAAGGCCTCGTTAGTAAATGACAAATGGCCTAAATGTGAGTTATTTCGTGCAATTCAGGGGTGGTGCCAAGAAATTTATAGTGGGGAGCTTGAGTTGACAGAAGTATTTGACCAAACAAACCCAACTTTAGCACTCTCAAATGCATGAAAATTTAATTTTTCTAGCCACTGTTGCTAGTGAGACTATAATTAATTGTTACTAACGAGAAACTAAATAATAACACAAATGTTCAAAATTATACTTATGACCGTTTTCACTTGAATAGTAACCTATTTTCTTCGCAAAAAAGTTAAACCTCCATGTATTCTTTGTCAGCCGTGGAATTTCCTATTATTTATTAAAGACTCCACAATTAGCCAAATTATATTTGGCATTAAATTTTGGACAATTTTTAAAAGCAACGTGATGTACATAATAGTCAAGGCTAAGGGCCTGAATGAGACTTTTTAAAGCTCGCATCAAGTTAGGGTAATTTAGATCTGATTCAACTTCTGTACTGCATTGGGCCTTGAAAGTAAAATCAAAATTTGCTTTAAAAAGTCCACAATAGCAATCTCTAGTTGCCTATTAGAAATAAGTTGAAAACATGTCATATTCTACTGAGTCAAATTCAAGGTTCTTAGAACTTGAATGTTGTATTGAACCACAACAAGACAGGTGTTACCTAGGGGTATCACATCATTCTGTTCCTCGCATTGGCTCGCAACCCTTATGATATTTTGTAATTAGTCTACAACCCTCCGCAACCCATGACCTCGAACAGACTGATGCTCCCGGGGAGTTTGTTCGAAGAGGGGCAGCCTTCTGGTCCCAGTGAATGCCGTTCTCTGTCTTCATCATCGCAGAAGACGTTTTGTGAGAAGTGGAGTGCTTGCCATTTCAACTCTTGGTGACTGATTAAAGATGCATTTATAAAGAAAAAGCCGGATGATAGTTTCATGTAGGCTCTTATTAATTTTAACTGGGCTAAAAATAAGACCAAACTTTAATCGACATTTCCTCTCTCTGTTTTCCTTTTGACTGAGCCATTTACCGTTGATGTTTCAAGGGATCACTACTTGGTTCATTGCTTTGTTGTACTTTTTATTGACTGAGGTTTTTGCGTGTAGGGCCTCGTATTTAGGGGCTGAGAATACTGGGGTGGCGTATCAAAGGTGTAAATGGGTGTACGCTCAGATGATATTAATTGCTGATGGATAAATTTGCAAAAGAACAGCTAATTTCTATTCCAATATGTGCCATTATCCTATAGTATGTAATATTTTAATTTATGCCAGTTAGCTCCAACCTGCGTGAAAAGAGCCTGCTATTTTTACTATACACATCATGGGGGCTGGATGGTGATGGCCAAGTACCACCCACACCAGACCGCAGCTAAATCGAGAAGACGATGCCGGTTATTTTTGCATGGATTCATTATTGTAGACAATCAAAATTTAATGTTTTGCGTGAATTTAATTCAAAAAGCTTAAGAGATTTTAGTAGGATTAGATTAGACAGAAAATGCCAATATCCCGCGGCTGTACTATTCAATCTTTGATTCAACAATATTGTATGGAACCAATGCTCAAAAGGTAAGGAATTTTGCTAACGAAATGGTTTGTGTCCCAGCATTTAGTTTTTGCGGAATTTTAACGGAACATTTTCCCCGCTAGATGTCTCCAAGTATCCCTGTTGTAACAAGATCTGTGACTGTGTACGGTTCGGTTTTCCCGTAATCATGTCTGATCGTTGGGGCACTGTTATTTCTTCACATTCTTCTTTCACGGCTCTCGTTGCTCTCCTGTCCTAATGCAATCCTCAAGACTTTTCTTGAGACTTTTCACCCAACCAGTTCTTTCTAGATCTCCTACTTCCTCTCATACTCTCGAGCTCTCCATTCATTATGGTGTTTGCTAAAGATCCTTTCCTTCTGCATTTGTTTCCAAACCGTTCTAGCTTCCTACTTCTTGCTGTTTCTAATAATCTCTCTTTCTTTCCTACTAGCCTTTCAACTTCATTCAGTCACATATTCATTGGTGTTGTGGTCTTTGCAGGAAATATTGAGCAGTCTAAGATAGCATCTCAGTTCAAACGCTGTTAATCTTCTTTCAATACTAGTTATGAATATCCTGATCTCGCATCCACAGAAAGCTATTGATGTTACTAAGGAATGTAGAAGATTGAGTTTGACAGCTATTGCCGATCTCCTTGCTATTCCTCCGTATATCCTATCCCCACCTCCAGGGTCTTGTATTTCTATCCATTCACACGTTTCTGTTCTCTGTATATTCCGTGATAAAACTCCCTTCTTACTCATTCACCATGCGAGTATACCTCTTGTCGTGGCAAAGACGAGCTCTTGTTTATATTTAGTTATAAGAAATAAAGTTTTTTGATCAGTGAAAAGTGAACACGTTTAGATATGAGCATGGAATATGATGAATTCCGTGCTCATCTCTTAAGGTAACGAAGAGTGTACTAATATTTTTGTAAGTATTTCTTGGAGAATGCAACCGCGCATGGAATCCGTACTGGTTTATACACATTTAACTTTGGACACGAAAATATTTTAGACGAAGTCTTACTTTTTTTTATTTTTTGGTATATAGTTTGAGGTATGGAGGTATGGAAAAAATCTATATATGTTTATCTTTGTCCCTGCTGGCACATTGGGTGTTAAAATTATTAACTCTACCTGGGTACCCCTGTCTTTAATATGCAAGAGTAACCCCCTTCCAAATGGGTTTCCATCACATTTAGCATCAATTACTTATGAATTACTTATCCATCTGCTATCCTCTGTTATCTAGTTCTCTCTACAATTGGATTTCCCTCCATATTTCCCTTTTTCATTTCCAGTAATAGTTCAGACCTTGATGGCTTTCATATTTTGTTTGTAAATTAAAATAATGATTATATTTTGATTATGGAGTAGCAAGGATTTGGCCTAATCAAATTTATTTTCTGATATATAGTTTGGGGTGTTTAAGTATGAAGACAAACTTATACAGGTTTCTCTGCATCCCTCCAAACACATAGGCAGTTAAAATTTCATACCCCTATCTTAAACATACAAGAGTACCCCCAGAATGCGTTTCCATCACATTCAGCATGAATTACTCATGTTATGTCATTAAATATCCCTTTAATAACCTCTGTATAGAATTATTTACTTCTCTCTTTAATGGTATTTCTCTCCGTATTTCCCCTTTTTCCTATTCTTTTTTTCCTTTTTCCATTTCCTGTAATAATTCGATACAATTTTGACAAACTTCGCAGAGTTATCATTCTGTCCGAGATGTTTTGATCACTATCATTGTTTCACGTTAAAATTCCAAACGTTTGGAAAATAAACTTGTTTGCTAAGTTGTCATTTCGCTTAATCAGCTTAAAAGCTCGAATGTTGTTGAGATCGTGATCATCGAGTGTTTAGTTAGAGAGGATAAGTCACTGCAGAGCGTCTTTTGATTTTCGTGGTGTATTTAAATGTTCAGGAGTTCATTAGAAATATATTCTTGAGTAGTTTTCTTGTTAGTTTAAAGGAAGTGTGTTGATGTTTCGTTTACTTTGAAGGATTTAGTTCTTTATAGGTTGAAAATATATGATTTTCTTCGTTGAACTTCTTTCTCTTGTATAGTTTAAGTTTCTTTGACACATTGTAATGGATTTAGCAAACCAGACATGATATGCATGAGAGTTTGAAATTGCCATTGGCATGCCTTTTAAGAATAAGCGTGCGATGTCTCTTGGGAGTTGTACGGGTGTCTTTTAAACACGTCAGCTAAAGAAGTACTGGTTCGATGTTGAAGAGGAAATGGCGATGAAGTTGACCGTGAAAGGAAATTGGTGAAAGGAAATTGGCGAAAGGAAAGAAATAAAGTGAACGGATTACTAACACGGAAGTATAGTTACGGACTGCGTGGTTGAATAACAGAATATGTAGGATATAATAAATGTGAAACATGAAAAAATTATTCCATCAATGTTCTGCTTGGCTGGGATGTCTTTATCTTCTCGTATCCCTCCTTTACTTGAGCATATTTTTAATTGTATTTGCTCCTTAGAAGGAAAGTTTCCTTTCAACTAGATAAATTACAAAGGCAGTTGTCATAAAAAAACCCTCTATCGCCATTAATCTAGTTTACTACTCTCCATAATTGTATTTGCATGCATATTTTTTTCCATTTTCCATTTCCCTTTTTCCTTGATACCACGCTCTTTTACCATTCTGATACTTTGTTTTTGGATGAAAATAATGAGCATATTTTGATAACAGATTAGGGGAAATGATCCTTATTTAAGTACAAGTAAGGGTATTTGTTAGGGGCATTAATAAGTATTTTGCTGGATGAAATAATAAATATTTTAACTTCAGATTGACCATAACTTCATTTTAACCTATTGGTTACTAATAAAAGATTCTCGTTTAGATTCATTTTCCGTATGGATTTGTTTGTTTTTCTTTCCCTTAACGAACCTTTTCAAATTCTCTCTCTTTCAGTTCTTTGGTATCAAATAATAATGTTCCTTTGCTTTCTATTTTATCACTTTATTTGTACAAATGAGTTACAGTCACATCGCAATTGCTCTGTTCAGACTTTCAAACATTAATGGCAGCCGCAAAGAAACATTGGAAAGCCCGGGTCCGTTCCCCCATGTCATTTGAAGTAACTCCAACCTTTGTTGGTTTGTCGGAATGGTACAAATACAATTATAGTAAAATTTGATCTGAACTGTCATGCACTGTAGGGAAAGTCTTCATCTTCTGGGAATGCGTCCTTTACCTGAACATATTGTTATTACTTCATACTTTGGGGAGAGTAGCGTAGGGTCCCTTTGTATCTTAGGGGGCACTTTGGTGCATTAAGGAAAAGGATTTTTAGGGTACTTTTACTGTTTTAAATGTAAGTGATAAACAGATTTATAACCTCTTGAATACGTTTTTTCGGTTCATGAAATAAAGTGCAGGAATATTTTGACGGTCTGAGATGCTTAAGATTATCAAAAACTAAAATTATGATTTACATACAAAATCGGAAGCAGCAATGAAATCGAGTACATTAGTTGTGACCACAACTGAAGATAGACTTCCAGGGATATTTTGGAATTCAGTATAACAGAACAATTAGCAGAACTCGTCATCAACTCTCACATAAAGTATATTTAGAACGTATTTCTTTCCCCACTTGATTTATTTTTCCCTGTCCTTGATTTGTCATATTTTTTAGCTTGGCCAAGAACGATATACCTTTTTCCGCGTCTGTTGGTTTATCTCTCTGCACAGGTAAGCAACACACCTTAAAACGTTGTCGACAAATTTTATAGAAATTTTTAAGCGATGTCCATAATGGGTCTCCAAACAAGTGATTAGCTTTTGGGAGTGATCAGATCACCGTCCGTGTTCATGAAGAGATTCTTTATCATTGGGAGATAATGCTGGTTTCAACATAACTCTATTATAAATTGTCTAAATGATTGGCAAAAAATAGAGGATAAGTTGGCTACAGGTTCAACGGAATGTCAAAGACTGATACGGACCTTAATAAATTTCGGATACTATGATTCAAAAGGATCGTTTTAAATTTTATTCACTGTAAAGTAGAGACTCCCCCAAAACACAAAGCAGAATACAGTATTCTCCGCGATAGATCATCTCAAGCAAGCAACTCCCTGTTCAGACGATGTATTTTGGTCTCAATTAAATGCTTATCTTTAAGCATTTGTTGAGCTTTCCTCCAAAGTTTCCGTAAGCTGATTAATTGGGTCCCTGACCCCCATTTGGCGCTCTCAACTGCGACCACTGGTGTTGTTTTTACTCCATTAATCACCATAATTATTTAAGTGATCCGACCCGATCGTATTTAATGTCGCGCGATATCCCACTGGCTCATCTTCTGCAGCTTTCCAACCCTCATCTGTCATCACCTATCACAGTTGTGCAGAAGTCACT